>JANJYP010059670.1:0-14817 GCA_024605115.1 Rastrelliger brachysoma
CAAAGTTGGCAGCGAGTTCTCGTCCAGAGCTTTGCTTATTTTGCAGTTTCCACCCCAACAAAGAAGCAGTTGCTCATTTGGGAAAACAGGCCAAGCAAAAACCACAGAACGGGGGGGAGATGTTTGTGTGTTTGTGTGTACAGCATTTGTGCATTCTGTTTGTGCATGCACCGTGTTGTATAATATATTTATGCATATTCTTATACACGCAACTACTTTTGTACATGTGTGTGCATGTGTTTTTGTGCAAACATGACTGCATGAATGTTAACTTGACTGCATGCTCCTATTATCCTACATTTGTAAAGCAGACAAACAGCCCAAAGCCAAATGCAGAACATTCCTCCGCTCTGGAAAGTGCTTCCTATGTTGGAGGCTGGAACAGGGACATAAGTGGCTTTGACTAGCAGCAGTAGAGCGACAGACTCCAAAATGATCATCAGGGAGGCCCTCCTTCTTCCATTCTCATACAGACAGCAGCTAACATGACCTGTGGCCTCAATAAAAGAGTCACAGCATATTTAGATGGAAAATCACATCAGTAATTACAGTACAAAACTACACCTAATGTCTCACTTAGATAAAGATGATGCAGAGTCTACCACTTAATGACTTAACTTTATATTCATCTATTTCTAGATTCAGTACTAGTAATGCTAATACTATAGGGCATACTTCCCTCCAAAAAATAAATACATTCATGAGCAAACTCAGTTTTCGCAAGTGGGGAGGAAGTATTTGAATGCTTTATGTAATAGTGTAAAAGCACTAATACTATAAATATACTCCATTAAAAGTAAAAGTCCTGCACAGAAAGTGTAAAAAGTTAAAAAAAAAAAGGATATTGAGTATTATTTGTGCTGAAATACTCCTGATATACTTTATAGGTACAATATTCCTCTAAATTGCAGTGGATTAGAAGTATAAAGTAGAATGTAATTGGAATGCTTTACTAAAGTGCTTACATAGAGTTATTAAATTATTCTTATTCCATCACTGAGCTTCATTGATTGATTAAACAACTGAAACCACTATCTTGTGTTTAGGCTGGCTGATGAAGATGATCCACATGTTGACATTTGCAGACAGTACTGATGAGCATGTTAAATGTCTCAAAGGTTGAAATTGAGCTAATCATACCATGCTCATCATGCTTATCCAGTCACCTGTGTTATCTGTCTGTATCTATGCAGCTCTCTGCTGTTTCCCCGCCATGTTTACTAAGCAGTCTGTAGATAGAGGTATCAAAGAGTCTGGCTGGCACATAGTCTGGTTTACATTTTTTTTCTCTCTCTCTTTTTCTCTGTTTTCATTAAAGGGACTTTTTAAGGGCTTGGCACTATGACACAATCCACAGTGAATAGTGATGACTACAAACACTGCATCAGTGGCTCGGGGGATGAGGATAATAAGAACACTCTTAACTTGCATTAGTCATGGACATTGCGGTAAGAAACAAAGCTTGGTGTCACAATGCACATTTTTTTACACCAAAAGGCAAAATGATTGAAAGCCCTGAGTGTGAGTAAGGAGTCTTTTACTGTAACTGAGCAACGTTGTGGTGTTCAGTGGAAGTCAGTTTTGCTTATGTTTGTCTCACCTGAAGGATTTGTGATGTTTTTAACTGCATCATTTACAAGCAGATTTTCTTCTTAGACAGTTCTTAAGCGCCACATCAGAAATAGAAATGAGTCACTTAGCTTATTCACAGTTTTCTTTATTTGTCATCTTTTAATGAAAAACAGGTTCAAACTCAAATGAAAGTGAGCTATTAAACTTTCATTTGAATACATTTATATTAAGTTGCTTTCAAATAAACATATGTTAAAGCAATTTATATTTTAATCAATTTTGGTAACAGACACGGTCATTTATAGTATATATAGTAGTAGTGCAGATTATGTTGTCTATACAAAGGCACTGACACATGAGAATAACATGGGAAACTTGGGTTGTAGTTAGCAGTTCCCCCCATTGCTCAAAGGCATTGTGAAAACAGTGTTGGCATCAATCAATTTATATTTTCTCAGATCACATGGGACATAAACTAGTGAGCTCTAACCTCTCGGCTATCATGGCCTGCACAGTCGGGAATGATGAACAGGAAGAAGACAAGAAGAAAACAAGAACTAAAGATGAGATGAAAGGCAAAGGTTTATTGGCTGTGAGGGTGACAAGAGACAAAACATGAACCATGATTGAAATGTGTGTGAGTGGAGGGACAAAGAGAGGAGAAGTCAAACAGAGGAGAGGGCAAGAAAAAGTCAGACAGGCTTCAAAAACTTAAAAGGAAATCTAACACCTTGTTTTTTTTCCAAATCCACTTTGTCCAAGATTCATTTTAATCTCATTAAACTTCTTACGCTTTCCCTGAGGGCCAATGATCACACTGAGTGGGTATTAAACTAGATTTGTAATGTATGACCACACTACATATATCTGACAGTCTGAGGGAGGGAAAACTACCAGAATTTAAATTGGAGTCAATCTGTTTTTTGGTCTTGCGTGTTTGCCCGTGTATGTGTGTGTATGTGTATGTGGTACTACATGTTGCTTATATGCCCTATTGCCAGTACCAGGGGATGCCAGTCAATGAGACGTGGTGCAAGGCAAACATCAGCTGATTTAACATGCTGGCGAAAGCACAAGCCCACAGTCTCTGGCAAGTCACCATAGCAACGCTGTTCCCGCCAAAAACTCCTTTGATGTTCCTGATCTTGTTCTGTAGACCACAGCCTGTTCCTGAGTTTCACTACCTTTCAGCTTTTTACATCAGTAAGATGTGTTATAGATTTTTATTCGAGTTGAAGGAGACTATTGTGTGTGTGTGTGTGTGTGTGTGTGTGTGTGTGTGGGCCAGTGGATTAGTGGAAGGGACAAGAGGTCTTGGCAGAGATGATGTTATACCAATCACACTCGATGCCTTTTATAGGTATTGGTCAAAGCCACAACAACCACTATTAATGCAACACACTAATACAGCAACGCACACACACAGACACACACACACACACACGGGTCGGCTGAGGTCACGTGCTATGTGTTTTCTCGCAGCAGTGTTCCTGAGAGTGCCAGCTGCGGCTGTTATTCCAGGGTTTCTGCAGAGTCAGGTTTGTATTACGAGGCTGGAGAGCATTCAGAGGGGCCACTTCATTCCTTTCTGCTTGCCTCTCTGCTCACTAAAAATCAAACACACCATGGATCACGTTTGGGTCAAAGACTGTTTTTTCAGAAACACCTTCTACAGGTTCTTGGTTTGTTTTTCCCAAATACAATACTCCAGGTGGAGTCAACCATGAATAATGCTGAGCCAGAATCCTCCTACATTACCACTGAGGTATTTAAAGGTTAAGTTGGGACATCTTCTTATGATTGACAGTCTACTTGATAGACTTGGATTTGGACTAATGAAATAAACCACACCCAGTCTGTCAGTGCATTCAGGTGAAAACGCACTCAACATATTATCTTTTACACCATAAAGATAACATACGACATCAAAAGAAGCCTCACAGCTGCAGTGAGCATGTGCAAGTGTATGTGACTTGGCTTAAGACAGCACAGACATGCTTTGATTTGGTTCAATGATTGACTAAAACTGTATTGATCTGGACTCACATCAGACCACAGGATGTTTTCTGACATTTTTTTGCACTTTTTTTTGAAGCTGCATCACAGAGGCTGATAATGAAATGCCAAGTTGATTATCAGTTATACTGACTAAAAACCAAGCAGCAATAATAAAAAAAAAAAACATGAAATGAAGGTCATGAAAGTTTTCCAAGAAAAATAGAAATTGTCCTTGAGGAAAACTCTTTAAGTGTATTTGTGGGAAAGTGAAAAACTCTGACTATCATTCACACGCTCATAAACATTTGTTTCTGCTCTGACTTTGACAGAAGCATGTACTATAGGTTGTTTTGTCTTTGTGGAAATATTAAAGATCATATGTCATGCCAGGCTCCTGTAGCAGTTTACATTATAAGACCTTCATAGGTTAATTGACTATTTTGTCAGACACACCTGACAAAAGAAAAGTGAATAGAACCTTGCAGAAAACAACTTGCTGCTGGCTTAGAGGCCCTGATTGGTGATTGGTTTTTGTGTGTAACACTCTAGCAGAGCTACTCTGTCCCATTTCCAACAAGTAGAAACTTTACCAAAAAAACTGAGGTTTAGCTGCAAGAAACTCTTACTGACAGAAAACCAAGCTGTGTGAAACTGCTGTACCTGAAACTTTTATTTGCCATATGAGGCCATGTGTCTATGCTATAGGATGAGCTATAAGGGAGAATGATGGGGCCCAGCTGAAGCAGCAGCAGCAGCAGCAGCTACTGCCTGGCTGGACTGCAACTCCACATAACCAGGCCAAAATAAACATCTTCCCCACAGTCTCCACTGCTGACATGACATGAATGTGTGCGTGGGAGCTCTAAGGAGTATGTGGCTTGCAGTAGTCACATGTGCACCTCAAGCATCTTTGTGCATGTACATTATATTGGTGTGTATGTGTCTGTGCATGTGCATCTGCTCAACCGATTGGGATAATTCAAACCGTCAAGCTTCTAAATTACATCTTTATCTTCCTCTACTTTGCCTCTACATCTAAATCACCCCACCGCCACCCCCACCCCCTATGCCATATGCAAGGAACCAGGCCTCATGCAACTAGGGATTGTGTCCATTAAAAATACCAGTTGTAGAATCTAGTTACCACACAGTCCATGTTTAGCCTATGTTTAAGTAAGTATTGTTTCATTTTACTTCAAACCAATAACCAATAACTCAATTTTGTCAGCTCCTTTTTATAAGGTCAAGAACGTTATAACCTTTAAAAACCACAGTGGATGGATCAAAGTTCTCAGAGAAGCAATTATTTCTTCATGACAACAAGGCATCTGATAAAAGCTGATGAAGATCAGATGAAAAGCTTCAGAACAGATACTATGAAAATAATCTTTCCATTTAAAAGAGGAGGAAATCTGTTCAACAGCTAATCTTTAGTTTCTTTAGCCCTGTTTCTGTGTCCAATCTAAAAAGTGGCAGTATTTGAAAAAACAAAAAGGATATTAATGGGATCATTATACTTTCATTAGGATTTTTTTTGGGGGGGGATCCTATTCCCTATTTTGATGTTTCAACCGTGTGGTTGAAAATGCCCGAGTTGTGTGTTCCAGTGAGTCCCCCCCACTGTTCCCCACTTCGACCAGATCTCATGTTAACCAGCTAAGTGCTACAATTAATCCATTTCCTCCTTGGCAATTAGACCTGTTCATTAGGTTTTCCATAACCTTTCATCCTATCACTCTGTCTCTTTGAAAATAGGCTGTGTGGCAGTGAGGCTTGTTCAGGGTGATCGATTACACCACCACAAACACAATAAGGGGAAAGTCGCAAAGAGAAGTTCAGGAAAAGAGGCCTACTCATCTTGATGTAAAGTTTGATGCTTTAAGATTCCTCAGGGGAAGAGAGGAGCTGTGCTTTGGGTAGGCAAGGCCTGACACAGGAAGGAGGAGGGGAAGAAAGTGAGAAAGATTCTTCTGGTTATGATTTGATCAGAATGGATGTCCATAAATCACAGTTTGTTAAATTTAGTTTAAAGTTAACACTGATTTATGGCACCAAGAGACACATACAGAAGCAGGATGTCCTAAGGCTATATCTTTTCACTCACCATACAGAGGAAGTATGTTGGCAAGTAAGAGGAATGGAGCTGTGGGGCTGCAGGACAGATCTCAGAAATCTGGTTGAGAAAGATGTATAAACAGGAAAGTCTTGTCCATTATGACCCAAAAGTCACCTTTACACCGTGAATGCAACAGCTAATGCATTCTCAAGCTCTTATCAGCCATAACTGTGCTTTCATTTTAATCAAAAGTACAGATGGAAACAGATGCAAAGAGGCGGAACGCTTGAATTCTACATGTTTAAAAGGTGAAAGAACACATCAACAAAACTTCAAAAGCAGCCATACTGGAATCTTGCTTTTTGAAGAAAATGCCCCAAGCAGGCTCATTCATCAAACTCTGCATTGAAGGTGAATATTTCCAAGCATAGACTATGAATAATTTTGCAAGACAGGCCTCATTGCTGCTAAATGTATTATATCGTATATATATATGTGTCATTTTGTTTAAGTGCCGAGTTCTGCGATTGTACTCCTGGACTCTTTTTTTGGGGCAAACAAACAAACCATGGGGACTTCCTCCAGAGGGAGAGGATGTAAATGAAGCCTGACAGTGGCGGCCGTGTGGAGTGTGTGTGATCTGCTGGGAGACTGATGGCAAGTTCCAGGCCATTTGCTGCTGTATTATTGCTAAGGAGCGAGTCCACCCCCAGGGGCTATGTGAGGAAGAAGCTGGAAATCGTAGGGTTGATGGCTTTATAAATCATGGGCAAGCTGAGTCTGATACTAAAATCTGCACTAAACTCCAGCACATATTCATGTACATACCATCTATATGCTCATAAAATTGCAGCTTCCTCAATTATTTTATTGTTGGCAGGCGACAAACTCAAGTCATAATGAGACATTAAAGGTGTTAAGTGGAGTAACACCACTTTTAGACAGGGTGACCCAGGCAACCCATTTTAGCACAATAACAATTAGTCATATGCGGTTTTCTATGACATAAACTGAACAGCTTTAGATTGTGCACTGTTGGTAAGAACAAAACATCACATTGTGTATATGAGGTTGCATTTTGAGCACACAAAGACCTACTTTTAAGGTTTCAGACCCCCCCTTCACATAAAAAACTCAAACAAAACAAAACAAATATGTGTAGAATTCAGCCAAACATATTTATCTATTTATTTGCTTATTCGACCCTATTTTAGTGCTATCAATTAAAGTGAGGCAAAACGCAGCACAGTCTACCACACACACTCTTTAAATGTTGCCCATCATGTGCAGACGGACCTCCTCCGTCCCTTACTCTGACACAAATGGGGTCAATCTTCCACACACTCAACCACCAATGAAAGAAGATCCCCCAAAATTACCACTTTGCTGGAGCCTGGAGCAAACCAGTGACTTCATGTCTGCAGCAGCTCCACTGATTTACTCACGTTCAACCCCCTCAATTCCCACCGCAACCCAGAAAAACCCATCTCCTCACCCCTCATAGCATGTCCACCGCTGTCTGTTCAACATTTACACCATCCTGCATCCTTCCTTGCCCCTCTCTCTAATTCCCTGTTTCCTCCTTACAAACACTCACACATTTACCCACCCAATCCAGCACCAGAACTGTCAGTGTGTTATGGAGCTGTGTGATGTATTATCAGTGACAGATAAGAGAGGTCAGACAGGGATTCAAGCCAAATGACTCCATAAACACAGCTAAACAGTTTGTGTGCTCTTGTCTGCCCTGGGCAGTTGAGATAATGGATGGAAGAATTCAGTCCTCTAGTATTGCAAGACAACAAACTCAGCGTGGCTGATTTACAAAAGCAGATGTAGAGGCCTTAAATGGGATCTGAAATGTCAGGATTCTAAAATCATATCCAGTGTTCATACAAATATTGAAAAGAGCTGCAGAGGCACAGTGAGAAATACAATCCAGACACAGAATTAAATTAATTTATGGACTTCTGAGACACATAACACTGATTTCCGGGTCCAGTGGAGGGACGCATGGATCTCATAAAACAAAATACTTAAAGTCAGATCTCAAAAATCACATTGAAATACCAAATGTAACAGTAAGCCTGGTCCCAATTGATGTGCCTGCCAGACATTTTGGTGGGTTTAAGAGGCTCCAGGCCATTGTGCTGGTTGATCACTTCTCCGTGCTGGAGGCGTCTGGATAGCGCGTGTGTGTCTCCAAGTGTCTAGTTAATGAATTACAGCCTTGACAGGTCAGGATAAGCACAAAGGGTGTGGAACAGATAAAAAGGAAGCCCATCAATTCTCCCTCATCCTTGCAGACATAAAGTAAAAACAAAAGATACAATGAAAAATGTATCTTAACTAAATTTGACAGTTGTCGGACTGGCATGTAGATAATGCTTGTAGAATGTTTTAAGTACTAAAAGGGTTTGAGAAGCCCCAATACCACCCATTCTTTTTAATGCTGCACTCCTTTAGAAAGCATTTATAGCCTAAAAAGTGATTGTAAAAAATAATTTGCCTTCATGGACTCCTTTTAATGACATTTCAATAACAGAAAAAAGTCCTCAAACTTATTAATATTTGCAGTCAAGACACAATCTTCTCACAGGGGGAGCCATAATACAGTTTAGTGGCCAAAAAACTGAAATGGTTGAGAGATCCATGTTGTAAGACTCCTTTTGTGTGTGCAAGTGTGCAAACAGAGGCAATAGCAGCAATCAATTATCAGTCATCCTTTTAAAATATGTATGATTCTTCTCATAGTAAAACAAAGTCCAGCTTAGAGCTTCTTCCTCTTCTTCAACAAAGAGTTAAACCATCATTGGCAAGACTGAAGCCAAACTTATTAGTAAGTGAACACCACCCCCTGCTGGCAAGAGCCATAGTAAAGGTGCACTGGGACTCACCACAGGTGTAGATGACACTGAGGTACTTCCTGGTGCCAACGTAGCAGGGATCTCCAAAGTCTCTAGTGGAGGCTCGAACCACACAACTCTTCTTGCCCTGACAGTGGGAGGTGAGAACCTGCAGAGCTACAGGTGACTGGCAGTCTGACAGGGAGACAGAGAAGTAAAAAATAATTGAATGATTTGTGCAAAATAGTACCTGAATACATAAATCATTTAAAAAGACACTTTCTTATTTATTTACTTATGACAAGAGAAAACTTCTCCTTGAAACAACTAGAGTAAGACAGCAAGAGTAAAAAACCTTGATATTTCCTAGAAAGGAAATATTATAATATCAACAATGTAGGTTATTTCTTTTTGATGATCCCTATTCTTTTCCAGTAATTACTACAAAACAAAAAATACAAGTTTATTTTTATATATCAACCTTCCATTTACAAGTAATGACTATTTACAGAATGACTGGAGACGAACAATGTTAAAGCACAGTCTACATCAAGTCTATGTTCACAATGTTCATCCGACTCATACTACCTGGCTGTGGAGCGTTTGATGGACAAGTATCTCTTTAAACACAAAAGACTACATGAGTCTCTGTTGGCTACAACAGATATAGACACACACACACACACACGCACACACTCATCTCCATCAAGGCTTGCTCAGCTGTCTTGGTGGAGCCTCTGTCCACACAGACCAACACAGAAACCTTACTGGGGCCTCGCATTGTCTAATGAATACATGATCCAACATGCATGTTTGCGTGTGTGAATGTTTGTGTATGGACACCTGACAGAGTAATGGATGTGGCCCTCATACATGGCTAAGCACCCGCCAGCTTGTCCAGACCCCTCTCCTCTGCTCTCATCCTCTGGGGAGCATGGATGGAAAGATGGGGCTCCTCGCTTTCCTCTTTCTGCTCTGACTTCCTTCCTCTCTCACATTCATAACAACTCTACAAAGATGATATGCTGACCTGCTGTGCCCCAACACTTCACATCCATAAAAAAGACGGAAACGGACAGGTCATGGATACCCTGGCCTGGATGATATATATCTATATTCAGATGATAAAATAAAAATACAAAATGTTGGATATTGATGGTATGTGCAGTTTATGGAGTCACAGGTTAACAGTTATAACAGTTAATAGTAATAAGAAAATGGGATATTTATTCATTATGTTTATAATGGATTTATTGAATTACATCAACATTTCAAGGGTTTGGAGCTAAAACATCCCAAAGCAAAATGGTTGAAGGGGCAATCAGAATCTTCCTTCACATTTTAATACAAAGAATTCAAAGAATTGTGCGGTTCCACTGAAATCAATATTCTTTGTCCTAACTCATAAACTTCACTGACACTTCAATGACAGAGGTGTAAGGAGCAGCAATAAAGTTGGAATAACCTCCTGCTGAGCCCTGTGGGAATGTGGATGGGTCTGTGTTCCACATGGATGCCTCTCAGGCCCCCATGGTCCATCTAACCCCTAAAAACAACACAAGGAGATGTGCCTTTGAAAGTGGACACTGGGTTCTCACAGGTCCCGGTGGGCCCCAAAGAGAGAGAAATAGATCAGAAAAAAAAGGTAACAAGAACAGGTTGGTTGAACCTTGGCTCACACGTCAAGAACCCACAACAAATTATGGCACAGGTCAAAGGGTAAATGTCCAAGTCAGGAAGTGAAAGAGGCCAATCTAATGATCATACATAGTGTCAACATTGGGAATTCTTTGACTCGGCAATCCTTCTTTATTGAGTTATCAAAATAGTCACCCTTTGTTCTCTGCTACTATTTGTATTTGTAGAAAATTTTAGCTATAAAGAGGAAGTGAAAGCAGACCAGACGATGGGGCAGATTATGTGGAGTAAGCTTTTAGAGAATGCAAGCCTGAATCAGTGTTTGTCAATGAGGACACAAGGGGCAACCGGACACTCCCCAGCTGGAGCCGACATACCAGAATTCCCGACAAGGATGCAGCGAGGTGGACGCTTGTGGGAACCAGTGTCTGAAACTAGATAACCACTCAGACACCTCAAAGGTTAGACAGTTCCCACACAATATTTGCAGACTCACTGATGACGACTGGTCAGGAACATTCACAACATGCCTCACCTGCAAATCTTAAAATGGAAAACACTTGTAAAATGAAAGTGTTGACAAATGATAATGTGAACAAGGGATACACGTTGCCTTTTGGAAACTGAATGAATTGATTAACATGAATGTGCCTATGTCTACTGGTGAAATGTTATACTGTTGAATCTGTGTGTATATGGATCTGTGTGTATGTACAGATGCTGCAGTCCAGTCATGTGCTTTCTTTCTCTCTCTCTTCTCAGAGGGCTTGTTTGAGGCGATGTGCCATGCTGAAAACTTTCCTCTGTGACAAGGCAGTTCACTGACAGACAGGCCCCCATTAGCTGGGGCTTTGATTTGCTGGCTGGGTGATTAGTTGAGGAGGGAGCCCATGGAGGAAAGGGTGAGGCTGGATTGGACTTGGGGGCCTTTATAGATTGATAGAGGCTTAGAGAGACAAGAGGATTGTTCACTGGTCCTCCACACATATATGAACTCATATACATACATGCACAGAGGGGAACAAGCATGAATAACCCTTATTACCTTCGACCTTTACCCTCAACCACCTCCATGCCTGTGGACCCGCCCTCTACTCTCCACACACACAACAATGGCAGGTCTATGATTCAGAGGAAAAGGTCCACAGTCAAGAGAGGCTGTGACGGAGGAAAAGGGAGGTGTTTCCTGGACAAACACTCACTTATTCTCTTCATGTCATGACTGATCACAGAGGAAAACAGAGACCAAGGTCATATATAGAGAGTTGCAAAGGATAAGCCCTGAATAGACAGACAATTTAAATGGTGAGAAACCATCAGTGTTGGTGTGTCTTTCCTGTATTCATAGTGTGTGTTGATAAGTTGCCCAATACCAGCAGCACCTCCATATGGCTCATCTCTTTTTTGTCACATCAGTCATCCTCTGTGCAACTAACGTTCTGCTTGCTTGAAACTAACATCAGCACATAGCTCTGCTGTGTCGTGATGGCTGACTTTGAGTTTCGCTTGCCACATATTAAGACTGATGTAGATTGAATATTTTGTGGGTGCTGTAAAGAAATCTGCTGGTGGACTGTCAGATAAATATATGGGTCAGTGTCCTCAAATAAAAATACACCTCTGAGCATGTGAAGACGTAGACACACATGAACACAACCCTTTCCCAGAATAATTCCATAATGATCCTCTAGGTTTTCCACCCACGCACAGCTTTCCTGGAATTTAAAAGACAATGGGTAGACAAACTTGTCAAAAGCACTCCTATTCTACTCTGACTCTGACTCATGCGTATCATTTGATAGGGGAGACAGCTTAAATCATTATTGTGGTATTAAAAAGTCTTTGTATTACAGAAAACTGACACATTCAAATGCTATAAGGTGGGTGAGAGGACATGCACATGCCAAGTGTTTCCTGTAAATGTCATTAATGAATTGAGACTGTACACACACATGTCCGCGCACGCACGCACACGCGCGCGCACACACACACACACACACACACACACACACACACAGTTACAGTAAATGATGTATTCACTTCAGTAGGATCATGTTTTACTGTGACACAGTGGATTAAAATATTACAGAGGTTCAATAGTTTGATGATATTTCAAATAAACACTATATTTTCTGTCGTGAAATGTTCAGGTGAATACACACACACACACAAACACACACACATGCAAACACAGATAAATACATGCAGTACATGTACACACTTCAGCTGCATATGTAAGTTGATAGCGGGTTATTCTTTGAGTAAGAGTCAGCACTGGATATGAAAATAGTCCACCCTGCGCATGTGTTTTATCACTAGCAACATGTTACTTCATATATTCAAACACCACATCTAAATTCCAATCAATGGTGACACTTTGCCCTAAACCTTGCATGAACCCGTTATCATGGAAAATACATGCACTGACAAAGTTTTGGTGGGGAAGTTGCTTTTGAGAAGGAATAATAGTAGCCCTTGTGAATTCACTGACCAAACTCTGTCACTTACTGCTACATACAAAGGCCTTTAACTTATCTATGCTTGCTCATCCAGTACAGGTTTGAACACACCAAATTGTACATTTTATCTAATCTGAAAAAAAAAACATCCTGTTACTTATCTGCTCTGTGCTCATCAAAGTGGACGAAACATGCAGATAGAGTTACAGTGAAGCTCCCACCCTAACAACTGGAACAGACTTCCAAAAGCCAAGTGTTAAATTTGAACAGCACCTGTACATGCTCAGCTTTTAAAAGGCGACTATAATCATCTGAGAAACCAACCAGTCTGTGCTTACAGTTTGGAACATCTTGCTGTGGGCCTCGTCTGAAGCACATACTCAAAAGAGAAAGTGCAGTGGCCTTCAAAAAAAAAACTGNGCATGCTCAGCTTTTAAAAGGCGACTATAATCATCTGAGAAACCAACCAGTCTGTGCTTACAGTTTGGAACCTCTTGCTGTGGGCCTCGTCTGAAGCACATACTCAAAAGAGAAAGTGCAGTGGCCTTCAAAAAAAAAACTGAGTGGGGCAGTCTAAAACTCTGCATGCCAAGCATGGGGGGCTATTTAGATGTCAAGAGGTGTGTGTGATGGTAATGGGGCAGATGAGAGAGGAGGGCTGACTGGCCCCTTTGCTTTGAGGATCCTCCATCACGACTAAGACCTGTCCAACTCCACCACTCCCACCCCACCCCAAAACCAAGGAACAAACGAGATCAAAGAGGTCCTACATTTGTGAGCGCATGCCTCTGTATGTACTAGTTCTTTGTATTATACTTGTCCAAGTATTTTGGATTCAACATGCAGACAGATAGCTGCTATCGACAGATGTGCAACAGCAGTAAAAAGACTAATTTCACAAACTCAATATGGTTTTTAGATTTAAAAGGCATCCTCAGAAGATGGAGGCAAACCACAAAGAAATATCCACCAGACTTGGCAGGTGGCTGCGGCTGAACTGTAGACCTGGCATGAGGATAACATGGAAATAGAACATGTACAGGAGTTATTTTTATAAAACAGCATACAAGCAAATTCCTTGCTGCTGTACACTGTCATGCCTCCTATCTGACACAATGAACAGCTCACCTGGGCAGGTGTAGTCAGCTGTGTGAGTTCAGACGTTGATCTCACACCTCAGGCAGCGGTGAGCTTGCCAGGGCGCTGTGGTTTAGGAGATTACTTCAACCTATCTTGTTGGCACATTCAAACACACATTTAAAGAGACATAAAATTAAACTAGGTACCAAACAAACTTGGGCATAATGCAACTGCCAAGCCCAAGATTATTCAGACACGCAATGCCACAAACACACACACACACACACACACACACACACACACACACACACACACACACACACACACACACACACACACACACACACACACACACACACACACACACACACACACACTAGCACATTTGAGGTACCCCACACCACATCTGATGTGAGGGCAAAGACAGGAGGTAAAAACGCTTAAAGATAATTAACGGTGTGTGTCTGGGCTGTCAATCACAACACCCTCACTTCCTGCTCCTGGTGACACGGGAGCCACATCAAAGACAGGGCTGACAAGGGAAATCCCACTAGGACACAGCTAGACAGTCTGGGACAGCCTGAGGAGATATGTGTGTAGCTGGAGTTTGTGTGTGTAGGGGATAGAGAGAGTAAAATCATATGGTATAATACGTGATCAAAAACAACAAGACATTTGTTTAAAGTTAACATACATACGGTTAACATGTGATTTGACAATAAACAGCATGTCTCCTCTGTTGTAATATAGCCTTTGTGCTACTGTAACAGAAGAGTCCACTTTCTATCAATGCTGAGAGAACTCAGCTACTGTATTTAATCCTGACTCTGAAACCAGATATCAGGCCAACCCTGTCTCACTGCTATACCTACCTGCATCAGGAAGACTGATGCTGGCTGAAGTGCTCGGTCCTCATATAGAGCACAATAACACACACAATGCTATTCTTTATATCTGTCTCTGATTACCCAGTGACTGACGCCAGTGTCAGCCTTTCGACTCTGTCCTGACACATCTGTCATAAAGAAGACACACACACACACGCACGTACGCACATACACACACACACACACACACACACACACACACACACACACACACACACACACACACNTGTCTTTAGCATTGTTTGAATTGAGAATCTCAAGGAATGATATTTAGTCTTCAA
>JANJYP010059701.1:0-19191 GCA_024605115.1 Rastrelliger brachysoma
CGTGAAGCAACTGTGTTTCTTTCCTGATTGCAGATTTTTTTTCCAAGATGAAACTGTTTACCCTTAAGGGAACAAGCCCTTATTCAAAGTACTGGCCAAGGTTTAATTAATTTGCAGCCATCTTGATTAGGCAACGATCCACCAATCTACCCTGCGATCAACAGCAATTAGCCTGGCCTGGAATAAAATCGCCTCCTTAACCTCCACTGCGCATTTTGTCCAACTTATCAGTGTGGTCATTGCACCAATGGCAGGGGCTCATTCAAGTTCCTGTGATTACCTTTGGCGTCATCTGAGCCGCTATCTCCTCTCCTGTGTAGTGAGGCCAAAAATGTGCAGGCATTGAAGGGGGACTAATGGGCCAAATCTTGAATGGTCCAGATGGCTGTGGAAGAAATTGGTGTAAGCTGACAGTTTATCCAGGCATCCGACAATTACAGCCTCCTACTGAAATAAAAGGCAACATTTGGATAGTACATTTAGATCTTAACAATAGAGAGGAAATGTCAAAACACATTCCCACGCAAAAATGGAACCATATGGCAGCCATTTTACCTGGTTCCAAAAGTAAATTTTTACTGTAACTGTTGCAATCCTATACAGTGTAATAATAGTTAATAAAGCATATATACAGTATAGNACAAAAATGGAACCATATGGCAGCCATTTTACCTGGTTCCAAAAGTAAATTTTTACTGTAACTGTTGCAATCCAATACAGTGTAATAATAGTTAATAAAGCATATATACAGTATAGCCAAGAATATTCACTTTTTATTTAATTGTGCAAGTCTTTGTAGTAAAACAGAGAAATGTGACTCTAGAAATAGGCTAATGAATAAATACTATTAAACGAAAAAATTGTTATGGTGTCAGTCACTAAATTCAGGGTTTAATGTCTGCTGATGATTGACAGTTTACTCACTTGCTGCTCACCCTGGCTTCTTGTCTTGCACTGAGTCAGACTTTTGGAATTTCTGTTTAAAGTTATTTTTCTACATGAAAAGTTCTACTGTCCACCACACTTACACTAACAAGACCCTGAAAGGATGCTCTGATGCAACATTTTATTGTTTGATATTACTTGATTTTAATGCCTCTCCTGTTTAAAAAAAAAATATCACTTGGTGGTCTTGGTATGCTAGCATCCCTGCACTCCTTATCTGGTTGTCCTGGCTCCAAGGGTAAATGATGGTGCTGTACATAAGCTGCAACTCTGGGCTACCAACTGGTTTCAGTGTAAACCACTGGGTGATATTACATCATGCTATATCCGTCATTATGTATGGTCTATGGTCTCCACAGGATGTATTCAGGCACAGTATTGTGCATGTCTCACCTTTAATTTGGTAGCTTTCAGAAACAAATACATGCTCACTGGTTAGGCACATGAAACGGAAGAAAGTAGATTTTAAGCAAAAAAATATGTTTTGGGATGTGGTTTTGAACATATGGCAAAAGTAGATATGCAGGCCGAGTTTCATGTGTTATCCGCTTTCCTCTCGTTATCAAAGATATGTTGGGCAGTGGAATAACTTACCTTAAATTGCCCATGAGTCTGAATGTGTGTGTGTGTGTGTGTGTGTGTGTGTGTTTACTTGCTATAGACTGGCAATGTGCTCCCAGTGTTTCCATTATTGTTCCATGCAGGGAAATGCATTTGTGGCAAACTTGGCTCTGAATGATGCATATAATTTATGTGAGAGCCCCACTTGAACCTGCTAAATAATATTAGAAAATGGCCACTTGTTTCCCCCTGCATGTATATCCAGAGAACAATGCCAGATGATGCTTATAAAGTTTTACAAGTCTAGTCTTGTCTGAAACATAATGATAAATGTCTAAAGCAAGACTACAGCTGGATGCACTTTGTGCATCTTAAGAAGAACCTGCCCGTTTCACAAAGTGTACTATAGATTCTAAGATTTAATGTGTTTTTCCTACCATATGCCTTGCAGGCAGCCATTGGTTTCAGTTCTCGTCAGCATAGAAGAAAAAGGGACTTGCATAGACTTGAAACATGCTTGAGATACGTTAAAGTTCTTCAGAACAACATATATTCCTTTAATTTCATCAGAAGTTATGTGATTGTTATGAGAAGAGATGGAAACCTGTTCTTGGTACATTCTAGTACAGATGGGGAGGCTTGGAAAATGTAAATATTGAGCTTGAACAAACTCCACACCAGTTTGGTGTGGCCTGACCAAAGCTTTTTTATTCAGCTCTTTTATGGGAAAAAAAATCATGTTGACTTCAACATCAATTTATACTCTTACAGTACTTCAGATTGATGACTCTAGAAAAATATACTGTATAAAAATGGCCTACAGGCTACAAAAACATGTGGCTAAAGGCTTTAGTTCTCCAAAACATAGAGCTTAGTAGAAAGCTTTAATATCCCTCATTAGTTTTGTCTACTGGCAAGTGATAAAAGGTACAGAACATTCATTTTTAGGGTGTTCAATTCACTGGCAAGTGATAAAAGGTATAAAATATTCATTTTTAGTGTGTTGAATTCATAGAAAACAAAACAAATAAAGGGTGAATGAATAACAGATGGTTTTATGTATAATAAAGAATCAATTCTCAAACATCTGCTACAAATAAGCAGGGGAGACACAGGGAGAAATAATAATTATGTGTGAAACTCAAATATAGATGACTACAGCCTGATCAAAGCTTTGCTTTTCTTCAGGAACATAATGATACAATAAAGTAGTATGAATACATGAATGCATTACTTCATGATAATGGAAGAATGACTGTTAGACTGCTATATAAACATATAAAGAAGAAAGGAGTTTGTGTGTCCAGAGAACATGAATATGATATTGTGCATGTGAAAAAAACTGTTAAACACAGTTTTCATGCTCTTTATCATGACATACAAAAGTAGAACTTACTAGAACTTCTCAATTCTGTTGTTAACTATAAAGCTGCATGAGTCACGACTGAATCAATCATGCGCCTTTTCGCAGATCAGTGGAAAACAAAACTCTTGTTGTGAGCCAACAATAATCCTTGGAACCAAATGTAAGTAACTAAGTAATGAAATTCATGGACAATTTGATTCCAAGTACATGCTGATCCATAGCAAAAAGTGATTTTCATGGATGAACAATGCAACCGCGTGAGATAATCCCCTCCCAAACTGATCCCTCTATCTGCACTGTGAGCTCTTCAAATCCTGGTAAATGGGACCCAGAGTGAGATGAGCCCAAAGATAGAACGATAGATTTATTGCACCCGAGATGTGCCTGATTTACGACCATTGTTTAATATCCAGATTCTAACCACATGAAGGTCTTATATTTGGAACCTTAATTTATAGAGCTCAGAGAATGCAGGCTTGATGTTTCTCTCTTTGGTAAGAAGATGAGCCAGCAATGTGATTCAGGCAGACAAACAGATGCTTGGATTAACATTGATCTTATAAACAGATGTGAGGAAAAGTTATCGCTTAAATGGTTTAACTTGAGACAAAACAGAAAAACCAGGTTCCCCCACTGAATCCAATATGAAAACTTCTTTTCCATATCAGCTGTTGTGTATTAGAAGGTCAAATTATAGTTGCAATGCACGCTTCATCTTCAAAAGTCTGCTTTTTCCTATAAATCCTCAGTTGAGCTAAATTCTATTTTGAGAGCAAACTTAAGAGTCTAGAGGGAGTCAACTCCAAAGTTTTCACTCTAAAGCTTGATTTTAGTGCTGGTAAGAGGTAGGACTGTCACACAAGTAATTATACATCATAATCTTATTCCCACCCCTTGACGTCATAGGCAAGTTCTCCTGAACGACTGAGTTGAGATCCCCCCGTGGCTGTTTTTTCCCAGCAAGCTGGGGTTCCTGTGTTGTGGTGGGAGGGTCGGTAGAGGCGACACAGGCAAATGTTGCAGTTTATTTCCATTCTGTCATGTGTGTGAATCTGATTACAGGTCGCTAAGTCAATATTTAGCTTCTGCGGACGGCATCATCGCCCAGTTTATTTTTTCTGGGCCCCGACACATCTGCTGCCAATGTCATGCGCGGTAGCCGACGTGTGCCGCTACCAGGAAGGAAAGCAAACAATGAGTCTGCAGTCCTGGTGAAGTGAGTCAGGCAAAAGAGTGGTGAGCCTGAAACCATGATTTGCAGCTAGTAGTCAGACTAGTCTGAGGATGGTGGTGCTCAGAGTGGTTTGAGGGATGCCTTAATGGATCAGATGAGGGGTCAGGGAAGTTCATGGTAAAACACTAATTTCTCACATGAGCCTCATTCATAATTTTAAAGAAAAACAAACCACAAGCATTTTTTTGGAAGATTGTAATTTTTTCAAGTGTACACTCACAGTTCTGTTGTTCTCATGGCTAGAAACTTGCCTTACTTTCAGTTATTTAGACTTTCTAAAGACTGCAGGGACAGTAATTGCATGTCATGCATTTTTTTGTTTGATTCCCCTTGTCTGAGAATCTTGCATGGGGGCTGCCACTATATTATGAGCCAAGAGGAACACTAGATTGAGGCTTCTTTTCATCTGGGCCTCAGGCAAGAAGGATTTGATATTTATTAAAAATAGAGAGCAGTATATTTCTTCCAGTTATGACTTCATTACCTCAGGTTATTCCAGTGAAACAGACCACACACAGTCACCAGATCTGACACACCTCCACTGCTTGTTTGCCCGACCTACTATTTGAATTTGAGGGTTCACAGAATTGTGGACTTTCTGTGCCCAAGATGTGCAAGTCGGGACTTCATTAGTCTTGGAATTGTTTCTTTACTGGCTGTTACTTGAACTGAGTTGGCAATCATATAGTATGTGTGGACTTGGTCTTTGTTACAACTATTGACTGCAGAGTCTGCATTTGCATTTGTTGTAACTGTATGTTATGTAGCTGTTTTTTTCAGCCAAATAGCAGGTTTCACTTGTTAAAGACATTAAGGACAATATGTCTAAGTATGACCTTGGAGTGCTGCTATGTGCAAGGGGCCTATACTGCTTTTTAGGTAGGGCACATACATACATTATACATAGTATGCAAAAAAAAAGCACCCCCCCCCACCCCTTAAAATTCACTTTCGTCTGCAAAACATCTGGGATTCATTGAGAGGTGGAGGTTTGGGGGAAATGAACTCTGACAAGAGTCTGTAGATTTGGGTACAGCCCCCTGCTTTAGGATCCCTCAGATGGTTAAGATAGGCCTGCCGACAAAAACCTACTGGTTTGTTTCACATAGACTTTTACCTGTCCCACCCTGAAACAAAATAATACATTGTTGTGATAAGAGTGGAACCAGTTTTAGATAATACATTTTAAAGCATTAAAATGTCTACAAAATTCTGTAACTGCAGACATTTTGGCATGACTTTTCTTTTTGTCCAGTTAAAGCATCAAAAACAGTGTTTAGATTCAAGTTAAGTTCACACAAATGTAATCCATAATGATGCTGTTTCCTTGATTTGCCCCACATAAAATCCACCCTTAGCGGTATGACCTCATAGAAAGAGGTTTGTACTGGAGAATATGTTACGGTAACTCATGACTTTACAACCCGGTTTCCATGGATATTAATTGTAAACCTCAAAGCGAACTGTTTTGTTTCCCTATTAAAAGTGAGTCATCGTGTTAGTCAGAGTGACCAAAAACAAAAAAGCTGGAAAGCTGGCTTGCACTCTTGCAGATGTTGATGGTCACTCAATGCAAAATGATACTTGGGCCTATTGGAGCTGCCTGACACTGCTCAGACAGACAAAAGTAATTGTTTAAACCAAGAGTAATCTGATCTAATGAACAACATACTAAGTGTTAATTTAGCATTTGGATACTGTAATGCACTGTAAAGTCTGGCATGATTATATGTCTGACTTCACAGTGGAGTCTTTTCAGTACCACTTTACTATAACACCTTAATGCAATGCACCATATAAACTTTAATGAAAAGATGGGATTTAATGAAGTTAATGAAAACTCTAGTAGGGGCACACTTCATCACTACTTGCTCTTCTGTTTTCACAAAGAGCTCTTTAAATGGTGTTCAAATGAAACACTTGGCTGTGTGGGATATGAGTGACCTTACACATGTGTCAAGGGTTTGTGCTCACAACTCTGTCTCTCTGTCTCTCTGTCTCTCTGTCTCTCTGTCTCTCTCTCTCTCTCTCTCTCTCTCTCTCTCTCTCTCTCTCTCTCTCTCTCTCTCTCTCTCTCTCTCTCTCAATCTATCTTTTGCTCTCCATCTTACTTATAGCACATGTTCATTTGTTTTTCCATAGAAATGTGCCAGCTCCGCATGCAGCAAAAAGATTCAGGACTTTCCTAGAAGTGAAGGTTTGACTTTCAGACCCATAAGTGTGTTGTCACTGTTTTCTCCTCTTTGTGTTTCGCTACCTAAATATAAGAGAAACATGAGCCCATAAATCCTTGTTAAAAGAAATAACCGTGTAGTAGTGCCTGAAGCAAATAGTTTCCCAGTAATACATGGGTACAGGCTGCATGGTGGCCTCTTTATGAACAGAATTACATCTGTTTTTTGTTGGTCTGAGACATTAATTATATCCCTCTGGAAATGTCTACACAGTGTGTTGATGTAACTGATAATAAGACAAAGGTTGCATACAATACCCACTTTGTCTTTTATATTGTCTCTCTGTGTGAATTCATTGTTTCATCCACAAAATGTCAGAAAAGTTTGTCTGATCAACAGCCCAAAACATAATTAAATTTGGTGAATAATGATATAAAGCAATAAATCTTCACATTTTAGAAACTAGAGACAATTGTTTTTCAAGAAAAAAACAAACACCTTGTCAATTAAATTGACCGACTCGCTGATCTTGGGTAATCAAGTAATTGTTTAAGCTCAACTTTAAGCTTTAAAATATTGAATTGGCAGAGTGAGTGTAAAGAGACCATCAGCAGGAAACTACAAACTCCTGCAGAGTAATGTTGTCATTTTAGTTTGAGGATAAAACCATTGAAATGTTTATTTAAGACGTACTTAAACATAGTGTAATAACAGCACAAATAAAGAAGAGTCATAAAGTTAGCAAAGTGACTCAGTGATGTTAGTAACATAACATCTTTAATATCTAATACCTTTAATATCAGTTATTGGCCATAAGCTACTGATCATACCAGACCAAATAGCAGCAGTTAAACTCCTGAGTATAATGAGTTGAGTAAGTGTTGGATTTATTGCCAAGACATTCAACTTCATTTGTAAGTGATATTGTGCTATTTTTATTTTTTTTCAAAAGTTAGTCTTGGCTATATTTATTTTTTAAAAAACCCCAAAAACAAGATATTTGAAAACTGAGCAGAGCATTACAAAACTAAAAATTTCAGTGTTGCTTAGCAACTTCAACTTTCTCAGATGTTTTTCTTATAGTTGAGACATGAACATTATTTATTTTTCCAGTTTCTTTAGTCCCTTCCCAATGTTTGTATCTTACAATTTCAGAGGAACCTCATAAAAATAACTTTTTTGGCAGGAAAAAATGCATGCACAAAAGTAAAGAAAAAAAGGGTGAAACAACCACTTTTCATCTTTAAGGAGCAAAAAAACTGATATATTAGTGATAGAATGTGAAGTGCAAAGACCTTTACTTTGGTTTTGGAAAAACTTAATATGCTAGCTTTGGTTTTAAGTGTTCCCAGCTGGTCTTTTCTTTTTACTTTAGGCCTCTCTCAGCGGGTCTGTGGCAGTAACAAGGGTGCAGTGCTGTCCCGGGGTCCTAAAACTTCATCATACATAGAACTAAAGATCAGCGTGCCAGCATAGGCCACTAAGCCCCTGGTTTATTAACCTCAAATATGCAGCACTTCATATGGATGTGGTTCACCCTACTTCTGATGGAAAACTACACCCTGACGCAGGAACCAAAACACTGATTCCATCAGCGCAGGGCAGGGCGCGCTGCCAAAACACTGCAGTGATTTGAGGCTTTTTCCTGGTCAGCAGTGAGCCACTTATGTCCTGCTGCTGTTGTCTGAAAGGGTCTTTCAGAGCAGTTTTGAGAAGTCGTTTTCACGTTAAGTTGAACTGTGCAATACTGTCACTTTGAGTTAATTTATTACATAAAAGTATGGAAAATTTAGCAAGTGTAAGGAATGCTTCATCAGCAGAGTTTAGCAGCATGTAGAAAGCACAGGTGAGACCCTCCAGGCCAAAAATCAATTCAGCTTCCCTCCGTGATGTAGAAACACCAACACTGTGCCAAATATTGCTTCACTTCTCTCATTCATCTCCATCATCTGTGCTTTCCCTCCTGTCTTGTCCATTAGATATTATATGGAATGTGGAAAAGAGGAAAAACTGTAAAGTAAGTTATGTTTTTACGACACACACTACCTCAAATCTTCTGTTGTTGCAAATGAACTTGGATCCTTTATTAGCTGAAGAATATTCTTCTTCCTCACGCCATGTAGTTTAAATGACTCTGTATCAGCCAGGTTGTAACTTTTAAATACTTGAAGTTTTGCTGCTCTTTCTAAAAGCAGCTGTTGTAAAAAGTTGTGAGCGCTTGTCAGTGTTCAGTAGCTCAGAGGGCGGAACTCTTCGGATTATCATCTAAGCCCTCTAACAAAGCTGATAGCTGTGTAAACAAACTTGCCTTTTTTCACACTTGTTCCGTCTATTTGCTCTACTTTTTGGCCATGATACTAAAAATAAACAGCTCTGCAGCAACTGCAGTTGCTCTGCTAAGGATTTGTGATTTATCTGTCCATAAACTTTTGGCCCTACTCAAAAATAGTAAACAAGAAGCAATTTTAGTCTGGTTGTCAGCCAAGGCAAATGGTTATATTATGATAACAGGCCTATTTCCTGTAGTTAAGATTTTTGTTTAACATTAGGCCCTATTCTCAGACTGCAACTGGCAAGGAGCAGTGGCCCAGTTTCGACACTCTTAACCTCTGCCTCAGCCCTCCGACCAGATGTGGGTTCCCTTAAGCAAATTATTAGCGGTTCCTAGTACACACAGGTTCCCTACTAAGTGTTTCCAGCTCAGATTTGGCAGGACATGGAGGAGACATTCCAATCCAGCAACATCATATTTTCCCTTCAGCATAGCCATAGCAACTAATTATTTATCTTGAAAAAATCCATTTCCAAATCCAACCAATATGTTATGGTCACTCATTATTTTCTGGATTGTAATACAAAAGTGTTTGGGAAGAGAAATAGTGCAAAGTCTCCATGTGTGGGGAAAAAAGAAAGAGGGAAGTAAGATAAGTAAGATTTCATCCACACATACATGGGTACTTTCAATGTGGGGTCTCCCCCCTTGTTCTCAAAAAAAAAAAAAAATGGCAGTGACATAACCCTAAACCTAAATCCATGGTGGCCAGTCAGAAGTCTGCAAAAAAAACCCCAAAACAACTATTTTCATTACACTTCCTGCAATGAGTGACTCCAACACCTCTGTTCCTTAATACGGTGGAAGGATAACAAAACATTTAAGCATAACCATTAAAAGCTGTGAGTAAGGTTAAAACCAGAATCGATTTAGGCACGTCCACCATTGCACGAAATGTTGCCTCATGTAAACAAAGGAGATAAAAGAGCACACTCTGAGGCCACAAGCAAAAAAAGTCAGTCTTCCCTTTCTACATATCAACACTGAAAAAGTAGTTTCTGAATATCTTCACACTGTAAGAAGTTTTTCAAAATGGCTGTTTTCAGTTTCCTAAAACACATCCTGTCTGTGGAAGAAAGGCCAAAATACATGGAAAAATTTTCAAAATACCATGTGGGGACTGTGCTCTGATTATTTATGCTTGTGTTTACTTGTAACATCTGATTTTGGGATGCATGCATCCCTCCCATGCTGATGCATTTCACAGTGAACTCTCACAGGTTCTCAAAGACCAAGGTGACATCTTGGAGCCTTTTTCCAAAATGAATGACTGAGAACCAGATAAGAACATTCACTGCTGTTATTTGTCAGATATGTCAAAGGCTGGAAGCTGGTCCATAAGAAGTTCTCACTCGCCATATATCAAAAATGCAATAACTTTTATTGTGCCAGTCCAGGTTAGACCTGATAGGACCTCAATTGAATCTGTGGTGATCTGGTAGCAACTGATGATTTTGCTCTTGTGGATCCCACTATGTAAAGTGCCTCTCGTATATGAACCATTTACCTCCAAAGTGCAGAGTACAGTTTGTAATTGAGTTTGATAAATGTTGGATCACGGCCTGAGACATACATGGTTGTTTGGGTCTGCACCCAGGTTTGATTGCTGTGGGCTGAATTGCCCAAACCAATCGCCCAAAGGAGGAAAATTATCCAGTCTGATTCAACTGGGCTAAACAACACATGCAGATCTGAAAAACTATTAATGTTCAAAATGTTCAGTTTACAATCATAGAAAAGTAAAACAAAAACCTGAACCAAGAACACTTATTCCTCGAATGCTGGAAAATATCAAGTAATCGACTAATCATTCCAGCTATAAATGTCAAAATCCCCATAAAATCAAGAAATCTCAGAACATCTTATTGCATAATGAAAAGGAGTGATTTGCCAATGGTGACACAAGTCTCATGTAATTCCTGTTCAGGTATTACCTTGTATTTCTTCTGTACTGATTTAAGATCAGGTCTGCATCTTTCTGTAGTTACTGTAGGTATGAGTAGGTATAGTGTATGAGGGCAAAATCATCATTGCTGTTCACAGTTCAGTTCCTCATCAGACGGATTTGTCTAACATAGAGAGCCATAACTTTGCTGAGAGAGCACTTACTTTCCAACTGACAAGTAACCTTCAACAGCCCCTAATGCACTGTAGTACATGAACCACCTCTGTCTAAGCCTGTCTGAGCCCACACCTTTTTAAAATGCGAGCACTGGCAGGGAGGGCAGCCGACAAATGCACAGCTAAGGAAATATTTACAGTAAGAGAACACTCACACATGGTGGTTGTGTCTCTCTTGCGGGAATTGATGTCCGTTGAAGGTGGTTGGTCTCCAGAATGAACATAAACAATCAGCTGGAGCAGGAGCCCGCCTGGTGCTAACGCCAAACTCTCCAACACGTAAACACACATCTTTCAGCTTTGTGAGTAAGCGGTCATGTAAAAGTCATCACAGTCGGAGACATTAACATGCAGAGACTGGAAAGCTATCTTTTTAAAGCCATGATCTGTTTCAAGTTACTGACTTGTGACTGTGCAACAAAAAGAAAAAAGATTAGGGTAATTTTGGAAAAATGAGCTGACAACTTTACAGTGTTTTTGGCTCACATTGCCTCCATCAATCAGTAATAAGTGTGCAACCAAATAATGCAGCATTAAGTTCTCAGTGTGTTCTATTTTGGCTATAATTGAGTTTATTTTAATACCATTACAGAAATCAGTAACATTGCAGAAACACTTTGCCGTCTGAGCATTTTTAAAGATGATTACTTTCTCAGATGATTCCAAAAGATGATTGTTATAATGGAAGAAAAAAGTTTTTGGAAAAATAATTTGTATAATCTGTTCATTCCACATTAGCGATAGGAATTAAACTTACTTGAACCTTGGGCACTAAGTACCAAAAACTGTCAAGTACTGAAATATGGCATGAAATACTTATTTCTTATTTCTCAACAGTCTAGACTGTCTTACCATCCTAGAAATTGTATTTACATACCACTAATTTGTTTCGCCTGTTAAGTTTTGTCAATAAATGTAATTGCCTGTATAATGAGCAAAGGAAATGATAGGTTTTTGTACTATAAACTGATTCTGAGTCACTGTTTTAATATTAAATCAAGACCATTATATTTTTTTACTAAACTTATGCAAGTGCTGTGTGTGCCTAAACATAACCATTTATAAAAAAGTATAATCATATTTGCTGTAAGTTGATATTGTAGAGTTAATGTTAATGTTAGTGAATATTCATCAGATATATTCATCATCGACATAATGTGTCCTCTCAGGTACTTTTTCTCTGTGTCTGTTAGAACATTTGCTGTCAATAATTAGTTGTGCAAACAATTTCTGAGAGATGTGGTTGAGATTCTTAGTCTATTTACTTCAATTATATAT
The DNA here is from genome assembly GCA_024605115.1 of Rastrelliger brachysoma. NCBI lineage: Eukaryota > Metazoa > Chordata > Actinopteri > Scombriformes > Scombridae > Rastrelliger > Rastrelliger brachysoma. The sequence continues at coordinate 12,012 of JANJYP010059701.1, forward strand.
TTCATTTCGTTTCCTATGAGAAAGTATTTTTTCTTCAGTATGTAACATATAATATGACCTATAGATCCCAGACCAATGCACAATGGTTCTGCTATGTGGGCCTAAACAGACACACCTCATACAAAGCTTGCAAAGACAGGTCCGTTCAACCGGTCAAATATAGTCTAGATATTGACCAAATAGGTCAGACGCAAGACACATAGTGTCATCCAGATGCTTTGCCAGATCTGATTTGATTTCTGTCAAAAACAACTTCACCTCCTGTTGCAGCTCATGCAACCACTGTAACACACGCTCCCTGGAGAGCCAGTGAACTTCAGCAGCTGTTTGTGCCCTGACACCATCCTGGCAGAGGACCCCAAACAAACAAAAGTTTAGCGACTGGGATTTGATCAGATTTATAATTTGCACAGCTTGGTTAAGCACAGAGTGAAAGAGAACTGGTAATTTTTTGGACCACACAATGGACCATGCAATGTGTCTATTTTGCAAGTGGAGCTATTACTGAATGTGAGCAACCAGGCCACACTCACCACCCATCATTGCCCATGTGCCATCTGTGCATAGGCCAAAGCATCGCCCCAAGCCAAACTATTTTCAGGGGTAAATATATCGAGGCTGACTGTCAATCAAAATCCTTATTTAATTATTATAGCCTAATGCAACTTTGCTCCTCTCTCATCACAAACTGGTGCGCTGTAAATTGGAGCAGGATGACATCCAGAGATGATTTTTTTTTGATAGTTCCTTATTATTACAAAGATGTTGGAACTTTGTTCTCCATCATAATGTAAGAGACATCAAAGTTATTGGATCTCTGTGTGTATTTGCTGCCTTCACACTGTGTATCAACTTCTGCTGCATTGCTGTTTATTGGATGTTATCGTTCTAACTTCTCAGTGTAGACAACCATTAAGAGCTCAAATAGTATTATATTATTATTATTATTAATAATACATATATTATTTTCCTTAATTTATTTTGTGATTAGAATATATATATAAACCTACTTGGTGGGAGTGTGAGATTGCTCTTAGATCCGCAATGCATTCCTATGTATGCATGGCCCATTTGTGTTTAAATGTTGAAACAAAAAGTAAAAAGTAAAAACAACAGTGAACAGTAAAAAAACAGTAAGTAAAGTAGCTATAGTACAGATAGCCTACTTTGCTACATCCCACCTCTTCTTTTGGATGTAATGCTCATTTTAAGATATAAGTTAAATAAGCTTGCTCATTATTATTATGTTGGCTACTGAGAGCCTGGAGAGGTTTCACTGAAGTGGGATGCAAACATGAGCAGTAGGCTAAAGAGCAGAGCGGGTGACGTGACCACTGCAGTGACTGCAGAGCTGAAATCCTCACCGCTACGGTCACATGCTCTGGTAGCCTAATTGCCAATGAGTTCACGATTTTTTGTGATTTTCCCCCTGCTGTTCTGTGCTCGTGCCACCCGGGAGAGTGGGTTGCAGCCGCCCTATTGAGAACCACTGCCATTGTATGACAAAACCATAAAAGATTAACCTTCTACTGAGTGACAGAGGGGTAGGAAGCACTGTCCAAATATCTGTCATATCCAACTGCAAACTATCTTCACCACTTCGTTATATCAAGATATCAAAATAAATTAATGCATGATCATGAGAAAACAAACTTTGTTATATTGAGATAAAGTAAAAAAAGTCTGGTCACTCTTGGCTTATGTAATTCCTAAATATGAGGCAGAGACTGGAAAATTAGATCAAAAATGTAACTGTGGTATCATTGGACCATCATTAAACTCAGGTATAGTCCTGAGGTACATCAGTAAATTTAGTGTACTTAGTTCTTCTCTTTGTTTTCACATAGCAAGAAACATTTTCAGTATGATTTTCAGCACCTCACCTCATGTCTTGACAACTGTTTTGCAGCTCATGTAAATGCCTCAAACAAAATAAACCTTGTTGGTTTAGCTGTAAAACAACAAAGCAGGCTTTCTGTTTCTATTTTGAATCTTCAGGTTTGACATCCCAACACATGACAGAAATGCTAACGCTATCTTTTGGACAGGAAGACTCTGAGCAAAAACTGGGGCCTCCTCTCTCTAATTGCCCTCTTAGCGATGACTTCCTGTGGGGACTCCACAAGGGATGTTTGGTCTTGACTCTTCAGATGACCCCAAACCAGAAACCTCAGCCCTCATTCTTCTGGCTCATGAAATATGTTCTGGACTAAAACCACTCCCCAGTGGATCATTAATACAGCACTGTGTCTGTGTTGCCAGCATTTTCCTTCAGCTCTTCTCTTTCTCTTACAGAGAAAAACAGGCGGGTGTTAATAGAATATCATCGTTGAACAGGATGATTTGTTCATCTCGTTCTGCTTAAACTACAAACTAGACCAAATTTTTGTTTTCTTCTTATGTTGTTGTTCAAATGATCAAATTAGCTTTTCTTTGCACAAAGGTGTATCAAGCAAAATATATTGTTTAGTTTACTTTATTCAGCCATGTTTTCAGGTTGTACAAGTTTCTCAAGCTCTTATCTAGGGTTTTTTCATTTGCTGTAGGAAGACTCCCTGAACACTCAATCATCTGCCTCCTGCTCTCTTGCTCTGTGAACACTCTGAAGCCCCAAAGCTTGAAGATAGATTTTCATAGTCAGGTTGTATTTACATTTGAAATTGTTCAGAGCACTGCTTTCTCTGAGACTGCCAGGATTGTACACTGTTTAATCTGGAGACACTAGATAAATCACAGGCAGTCTAGAGAGCCACGCAGAGCAGTTTTAGCAGGATCAAACTCAAATTTATCAAATGGACAGTTTAGGACTCGCTTGTTTATGCTCCTGTAAAAGAAAAGTCACATCAGAGATACGGCAAAAAGTTAAATTACCAAAGTGAGAGAAGAAGACCATTTTATATAAACAGGTTTTAGTTGAATGCTTGATAATAATGTTACACATTTTCTTTGGGAAGTTAGAATTAGCTAAAGTTTCAGTGAAATTGGTAAAGTTGTACACATAAATTTAAAGGGTCAGTTTCACTCAATTACTATATTAAGAAATGTAACTAGTATCAAGCCATATCTGCCATGCAGATAGCGTCATCAAGTTTCATTTGTGGTGCTCAGAATTGAAAAATTGATAGTGACTTAAACTGGTTCAATTTAGTTTAGTATATTACATTTATTTGTTAGGAACCTTGCACAAAAAACCTTGCACAAAAAGAAAAGTGCTGCACATAATTTAACCACTAGCTAATAGATTAAATTTGGGTGAGCTGACCTGTAGCGGCTGAGTAGATGTATCACACTTATAGTGGTCAAGTTAATTTAAGGATTGACTTCTTTTTAATCACCAAATTCCTTTTATATCAGATTGTACAGTTATCATAAAATTTCATACATCACAGCAGTGTCTACATAAATCATTATACAATTAACTCCTTTAACCAAAGACAACCTAGAGTCAACACAGACTACGACATGGAAAACAGTGATAATATATCAAAGGAGACCACCCATTAGTGTTCAGTGTAACCAGGCGCTCTACAAACTTAACACAAGTGTTGCTTGGCACGGCAAGCAATCCCTTTAACAGGACAACAGAACTTTATTTAGACTGTTGCAGGTGGATTTGATGATAAGGTTTCTAAATCTAGTGTGTTGTTTGAATTACTGCATAGATAAGTTGTCTTTTGTGAATTTGAAAGGGTCTGTTTCAGGATAGGCTACAAGTATACTTATCTGCAGTGCACAGCATGCTATTCTGGTCTATGTGCAAAGGTTGTATGAAGAGAACAGTTCAACTGTATACAGTATAGTGGTGAATTACATTACTTTCTTGAGTGCATTCAGCAAAGATTTCTGACCTCTGCTAATTTCCTGTCTTTAGCCATATAAATCCTCCAATTTAATCCTCAAGCAGCACTTACACAAATTTGGACTGTAGACTAAAAAAAACTCAGCAAAAGCTCAGAAAATTCATCCTAGTGAGACCAGAAATTATTTGGTATAGATCATGACTACAATAATAATTATTTGCCGTTATTGATTAATCCCTTCATTATTGATTATCATCTGTTCTATAAAATGTCAGAAATTGTTGAAATCACTTTCCGAGGCTTAAGATGTAACCCAAAATTCCTTATATTTGACACATCCAACGGAAAGTATTTACATTCAGGAAGCTGGACAATTAATTGATGATTACTTTTCTGTTGACTGCTTAAAGGGCATTTCCAGTCATAATCGATGTTTGTCTCTGAAATCACATCACCTATGATCAGTTCACCTCATACCATCCACACACTCAAATGCAGCATGTTGACTTTTATATTCAGTTTTGTAATCACTGCAAATCTAGTGCAGTGTCTTGGATATTGTTGCACTGTGTCTGAAGCTATCTGTCATATGAAGAGGGCTCTTTTGTTGTGTTTGACTCATTTCTACAGAGTGTTTGTCTCAAATATACTTTCAGTCAGCTTTGCCAGAAGTGCTCTTACCTTACAGAAGCAGGAATGTTTAGAAACTACAAGATGTAGTTTAGTTTTTAGTGAAGAGGTTTGCAACTACATGTGCATTTCTAAAACGGCAACATGACTGGACAGTGTGTGCATGACTATTTTGTCAAATTGTTTCCATTAGTCTTCAAAAAATGCTTCTTTCTGCCAAACGTTAATTACTACAAAAACACAAAAGTTCCATTCATCCTCACTTGGGAATGAACAGATCATACAAATTCTTTGACAACAATAACTGTTATTAAAGTTTCTGATTAAAAAAAATGTTAATGGTGATTTTCTCTCTGTGGAATTTCTTTTGGCTTCTTGATTAAAACTGTGTGTACAGTATGTGGCTGATGTCCAGTGGTGTAAATGCTGCAGGACCAGGCAGACATGACCTGTTTTCAGGAGAACACTAAACCAAGAGAAATAATGTGAGTGGAAATTATCAACAGTTACTGAGCAACTGAGTATAATGAATCAGCATCTCAAATGATTGCTTGACTTTTCCCATTTCCTGAGGTTCCATCTGTGTCATGATCATCAAAGAACACAGTAAACGTCCCGTATTTTCCATGACTGCATCACTCATCTCCAGGGATCATTTATTTTTCATGTTCTCCCATGACCTTAAAGCAAAGGAATCATATTCACATAAACTTTAAAAACAAGGCTTTTGATTTGATGAAAAATACAAATCTTTTGCTTTTTGTGCATTTATGAATCCATGCAGGGTTTTGAAGTTGATTCTCAGCATATGCCAAGGTGTTGAAATCATCAAGACTCCAGAAAGGTCTTTTTATTTATCTAACCTCTCTGTCTTGGCCTGCTTTTTCCCTCTGTGACATTGTGTAGATACTGAATTACCCAGGACCACCCGAGTCCTAACTCCCACTCACAGGTGGGAATCTAGTGTTTCAACTTAAGTTTAAAGTGATTATTGTGTCTTGAAACAACCCTGTCTACACACTAGCATGTCAAATAAAGCTCTGAAGAGGGTGAAAATAGCCAGCGATGTTGCAGTGCAGTGGATCCTGAGGCCACAGCCGCCTGGCTGCCCGCCTGCCGCTTGATGTTTAACAAGCCGGTCATTTAAACACTACTAATAAAACATCTCCTGCTGGGGGGATAGGCTCTTCATAAACCCTCTCTTCACAATGTTGAGTGTACGTTTTCCTCTGCACCCGTTCTTTCTCCCCCTGACCAGTGAAAATTCAAACAGGCACTTATGCAGGCGTCATGTTTTTAACTATAATTGGAGTGATAAAAGTGAAACAGCCGCTACATTATGGCAGCTGTAACTCATGTTCAAACTTGGGTAACATAGGCGGATTTACATGCTGAGAGTTGTGTTAAATGGAAGCAACATAATGAAAGCACTTATTAAATCATTATTGAGACTTGATTTTTTTATTGTAAACACAGAGATGAGATTAGAAAATATATGATTCAGTGTAAATATCAAAATCACTATGATTTACACCAGAGAAAGATTATGACTAAGTCAAAATATGGCAAAGGTGTGGCTTAAAGCCAAGAAAGAATTGTTTTAATAAAAAGACAAACATAGATTATGTGATGGGATGTACTGTAAACTCCAGAGTCTTGTATAAAAGTTAGACAATAATGTCCCTCCACCAACCTGACCTTCCCACTTTTTCTTTTTCCTTGCTAAATAACAAATAACATTCTGCATTAACACTGAACCTTGACATTGGATATAAATCATGAGCCATGTAATTGTCCTATCAGGTCCTGATCATGCTTCGCTGAGAAGTTATCTAACATTATCAGGCCCAACGCACATTTGACGTCAACATTTAATTTAATTGTGTACTTTGGCATATTTGTAGGTCAGTTTAGTAATATTATTATTATCAACATTATTGATCTGTAATGCCAAAACGGTTAAATCTCTGTCAAAATTAGAACCTAATTAAAGTATTGAGTCACATATTTGGAAGCAGAGCATTGCTTCAATTTGTTGGAAACTGTGGTTCTGTGAGGCTGTTGATTATGTGCCACGTAACAAAATCCTGCAGTATTTCATACTGCGTTTTATTGTTTTCATTTTTCCCAGAGCCGTCACAAAAGACAAACATGAGAAAACTAGAAGCAATTTAAGGGATTTTTGGCAGAAGACTGATGACATTCTTGTGAGTTTCTGGAGTCCTGGCCTCATGGGGTTGAACTCCTTGAGGGACAGCAGGTTTGGGTCACATCCAGAGCAAAGGAGATTTCTCCTCAGTCACTTCCAGTATGTAGTGTCTGGTGAATCTCACAGAGGCTCCAAAATCTACACAAGAGGAAATTTAAGACCCAGTAAATCAATCACAACAAATAGATAAAATAAATAAATGAATAACATAAGTCACTTATTAAGTTGGTTCATTGTCATTAAATGCCTCAAACACCTATTTTCTCAATCAGCTTCTGATTGATAGGGTCTTATAAGAAGTAGCGTGCACTTTTATCTAAAGTGAGAACAGTTTTGGTCATTTTATGAGACATTTCTTTCTTATTTGTCTTTGTTAGTCTTTTTTCTCACTAATTTTAAAGGAACAGGATACAGTTGGTAAAAAGTGATGTTACATTAGCATATTTTAATAAAAATCTGATGACAGGCTGTTTTGACACATTCACATAGTGAGTGACAATCTGGCTTTTGAATTATACCCGACTAGTAATTTATTACAAAT
>JANJYP010059732.1:0-13122 GCA_024605115.1 Rastrelliger brachysoma
TGTGTATGCAGACACTAACACACACACACACCTATCCACACCCCTCTACCCACCAACTTCTAAAACACAGGATAGTATATCTACCGCATGACACACACACTGCATTATACTTTTGGGGACATTCAGTGACTGCTGTTCTTATATTGACCATAAACTCAAGTATTAACCTTCAAATAGCCCCTAAAGATGTGAGTATCAGCACAATGTCCTTACGTTGTTACTCATTTTTATATGGGGGTTTCAGAAGTTCAAGAACACACACACACATACATACACACACCCTCATCAAGTTCAAGTAGAAGTGAAGTCTTTCTACCAGGTGAGAGTTGAGTCTAGTCTTTTCAACAGGATGTAAAACTGTGAGCACCTCCTTCCCCTGTGACCTCAAAATGCAAGGATCATCTCTCTCGCTTCTCCCTAAATTTGCCAAAGTGGCACTTTTGCTTAAAAAGTGAGTTTAAGAAACAGCGGATTTAGAGGCACCTCGTCGTCTCTTGATGTCTTGTCACACACACTGCTCACCTCCACACTTTTTTCCCTTCACCATTTGATTCTCATTTACACCACTGCAGATAGACTGTGAGTCTTCACACAGTACAGAGACACTTATACAATCTACAATAATAACTTTCTTTTAAGGGACAGGACACGTTCGTGTTAATGAATTACTTCTTTTAATTATGCTGTTCGTTGCATCTTTTGTGCATCTTTTTAAATCAATCCCTCTTTCTCCAATATTAGAATTACCGTGATGATTGTTACTATTGATTCAGTTGGATGGCCCAGTGTCTCATCTAATAAACAAGAAATTGCATCAGACACTTTGATCCGGACCTGACTAGTCGAAAGACAGGGACAAGAATGTGATAGCTTCCCATGTGGCCAGTGATGTTCAATGGGTTTGGGACGCACCAGATCAAACCCAGCTGTGATGGAGTAATGCTTTATTAGAGATGATTGTTGTTAATTTATCCATACCTTGTGTGACAAAAATACCACTAGTGTACTGTATGTCTCATAAGAACAATAAGAAATACAACCTAATGAAAACACAGACCAACACAAATACACTCACTGCCTATCTGTAGGAGTAGGTGTGGAACTTTTTTTGAATTGTGAATCACCTAAATTGTGTATATGCAACAGGTCATGCCTTGTACCCCAATTATGTAATTTTGGATTCAACACAACAGAAAGAAAAATTAGCTGACTTTGTGAAATGAAATTAACATAACAGCATTTACTGAAGTAAGACAGCGGAAGTATCAAATTAAATAAATTGAATTCTACAACATATTTTAGGATAAGCTATGTTCGCGTTGCATTTGAATTAATTTGAGCAAATTACATGTTTATTTGAAGTCATTTGACTGTTTTTTTAAAAAGTAAAACCTCTACCTGTTGAATAGCTTAAACAGAATATGATTCATGCCACCTTAAACCATATGCGTGATTCAGGAACAAAGGCCACTATAAACGGAGTCACTCAAAATGACATTAAACTAGAAAATACTGATGCCATTTGGCTTCCATGAAGCTGAATGTTTTACCAATGTTCAATATCAGCTAAATGCAGCACTGTTGGGTTCAACAGCAGCCACTTGATGATTTTCACAGGTAAATTGATTTGTTTTCCTGCTGTTACAAGCTGTTTACATACAGTAATATGACTAGAGGAAACCTTGGATATGCAAGGTGACAAACAATTGACAAATAGTTATATGTTATACACAGGGTTACAAGTAATGTTACTACAGGTAGCTTGGGACCATCCTCCACCTCCAACAGTTTTCCTAGTTTGCTTCCCCTCTTTTCACTCTACATCTTTCTGTTGTCCCTCTCTTCCTTCTCTTCCTAACCTTCTCCTTCTTCATTTTTTGCTCTCATATCCTTTCCTCACTCCGCCCTCCCCTGACGAGGGAGCCAGATGAAGCTCTAATGGAGCCTACAGGGAGCCAGCATTTACCACATCTGAAGCGAACAGGCAGGTCTCTTCTGCTTTCTGTCCCACCGAGGGCCTCTCTCTCTCTCTCTCTTTCCCTCTACACTACTGCTTATTACCGCCATCTCTGACGGCCTCATCTGCAGAAAGCCCCCTCAACACTCTACCGTCTGTCCCGGTGAGCCATGCGAGCTAGCCTGAGTTTTCTTCTGCCTATCTTTGATGTGTGTCAATGTTCAACAAGCTCCCTTCTTTTGTTAAGGCACTTTCAAGACAGCCGATTTAGACAGAGATAACAGCTCGTGCCAGGCTGGGCTGGGGGGGGGGGGGCTACATTTCTATGTGGTTATGGGGAAAAAAAGGGAAGACAGAGTGAAAGAAAAACCCTATTGGCTGTGACAGCATTCCATGATCCTCCACAATGGAGCCACTGGTGTATATATGTGCCTTTTCCGCAGCCTCTGTATCAATACAGTCAACTCCTTTTGCAGTCCACAGGGGGGTGAAAAGCATACAACTTTTCTGCATCCTTCTCTTTTTCCCCCTCGTTCAACCAGCAAGTGGTGCAGAACAATAGCAAGTGAATCAGACGGCGACCTACTCTAGATAGAGTGGGGCCATGCAAAACAGACAATGACCTTTAAAAGACAATATGCTAATAAATAGCCGTGGCGAGGGCCTCAGCACTCCACACAAAGGGACCTTGGGAAACCGGCAGAGTTTTAATCAGGTGCAGCTTTTAAAAAGAGCCTGTGGCCACATAATTGATCCCAAAAGGTAGGTCCCTGCGCAGAACCTTGGGATGCCGTTCCGTTACGATAAAGAACTAATAGCACTCTTTGTTTTGCTCTCCGGGAGGATGGGGAGATTTAAATCTACTGTATATTCCTGTGCTACAAAGGCCACAAATGGTAAGCATTTTAATGATGAAAATGTTTTGATGTCTTACACCTACTGAATATGGAAGAAGGACGGGTGTGTGTTTTACCCCTCCAGTGACGATGCATAGGCAAACAGCCTGGCCAAGATAAAAAGGCAAAGCAATGAAAAAGTCACTGAATCAGTGTTATTACTGATTCGGCTGGGAAGAATTATGTGAGTGCATGTGTGTATGTGTACGTGTGTTAGTGATTGTGTGCGTGTGTGTGAAGAAAGGGGCAGGGTGGAGGGTGTTAACTTTAATGCCAAAAGTGCCCTCCTTGGCTAAATCTGCTGCTATTGCTGCTGCAGCCATTTTGCCTGGAGTCGTAAGAATAAGCCACTGTATTACAATTCCATCAGCATTTCTGTCACTTTCCTAGCAGAATATGCACACACACACAAACACACACACGCACACATAACTGACTCCAATGCTAGCATACAATGTTGTCCCACAGGTTAAAGAGAAAAACAAATGATTGGCCATTCCTACAGATTGCACATCAACATAAAAAGCCTTGAGAGGGGTGACGAATTTGTCCCTAAAACAATTAATCTCCTCCTTCCCTTATGAGTGCTGCCACTGATTTAACGATAAAGACGAGATATATGAGCATGGAGCCTGCCAGCGGTTTCAGTGGCAGCCAAAACCTTGTTCCTGACTACAGTTAGTCAAAGCTTTTGTCTGCCACCACAATATAAACACATGTGAACCCTTGGCAGGGGAAAACACATCTTAGCTAAACTGTGGTTTACACTGATTACAGGCTTGCAGATGCTGCAGATTCTGTCAGAAAAAAACATCACATGAGGAGGGATCCTCCGACTTCCAGTTGTCAGGTGAAACCGCAGTGGCCTGCTCCTGGCAATGCTGTCTCTGGTTATATTGGCTCTGGTGTAAAATGAGCTCAAACGAAAAAGCTGGGATCTGTTGTTTATAACACAGTTTCTACGCTCAGTTTTACAGTTTTCGAGATGATACTCTAAACAAAGGTGGTTCTCAAGTTTGCTATTATAAATATGTCTGCTATAATGAACTAGAATACAACTACCATGTCCAACTATTGTACCAGAAAAAAAAGATTAGGTACTGTGGTTTTAAATGTCTGCCCTCCATGTAACTGAGGGAGTGATCTCTGGAAAATGAATCAGGTAATTGCATTACACTTTCCAGTGCCTTATAGAGATCATCTTTCCCAGCTGGGTAAACGCATCATACGCTGTACAAACATCAACTTAAATGTGAAATATTACACCGATCAAACCACGATACCCCAATTTATTCCTTGCAAGTACAGCATAAACACTTAGAAAGGAGCACAGCTAGAAATCAAAAATATTTTTCAGTGGCACTCTTTGAATAGAGAGCTTGAAGCCAGTGCTGGAAGAACAACTCAAAACAGAACTTTTGGATTTGGAATAACAGTTTAATCGAATCGCATTACCTCCTCCAAGAAAAGCAAAGACTAAAGCATGCCTGCAGCCCAATTCATCAAACTTGAATAAGTGATGTAAAGCTTAATAAATATCACATACCAAATGTTTTGCACCAGGCCGACGACCAAATGTTTCCTTAATTGTCACAAGATTAATGGACAGTATAGTCTTTCTCACAATTTTCAAATTACCAACGTTCCCTTTAATTGTCAGATTGAAAATCCAAGGACAGAGCCCTTTTACAATGCTTCCATCATGCTAACATAGCGCCTTGCCTCCAAACCATCCCATAAAATCCCATCGCTGCACTTAATTGTTCAATATGAAGCCAAAGCATCTGAGGTAATTCAAATGTCTTTCTCCGATGAATATGTGCAATTGTCCTCTTTCCCTATTCTAATTTAATGCCATCTGGGGAAGGTGATTGGCTCTGTGTTGCCATTGCTGCCAACTGGGGTCAGCCTAACCATCAAGCGCTGTAATTGAGTAGTTAGTGGCAATTTTCTCCCCTAATTTCCATCTGCGAAATCCGGGCCTGGCATGGCAAATAGCACATTACACAGGCGCGATTGTGGCAAAGTGTAATAACATCGTTTCCACAGTTTGAAAACTTCCCCTGAACAAATGAGAATCACTGCCGTACATGTCATTTAAAAAAAAAAAAAAAAAAAAAAAGAAGAAGACTCCTTTCTCCCTCTGCTCTCATCCTCAATCACACACACAAACATGTAAGGAAACACACGCTGGGGGCTGAGACACCGTGCAGAATAAAGAATGTGGTGACGTCCCATTAACATATAGATAATTAGCTGCCCCAACCGCTGCCCACCCTTCAACACCCTAATCCCCTGACAAAGCCTTTGACTAGCACTATCACAAACACCATGTTGACGCCGACGCAGCTCTTAGGAGGCCATCTTGTTTGGCTTATTCACCATGACATGCTGCTATCAGAAGAAGATGACGGAGGTGATGATTTACGAGGGTGTAATCCATAACCAATGCCATTCCTTGTGTATTTTCTGCGAGAAAAAGCCGGGGTGGAGTTGTAAACTAATGGACCGGCAGGTTTGAACACTGCGACTTGATAACTTTGGCTGAGAGATTTATGGTGATCGTAAAGCTATGTCAGGGACAAAGAAGAGTGGAAATATGATTCGGACTACTAATGGCTAGGTTATCACACGAGATTTTTTGCTCAATACCGAACACAAGCACACACAAAGGGGTTCATATTCCCATTTCATCATGCAGATGTGAATGCTTTATTCAAACTCTAATGATCTTTCTTCAAAAATGTGAAAGGGATGATTTTAAGAAAATGTTATTTAGAGTAATACATTAAGCGCTGTCGACATGAGACACGATTTCCCAGTAACATAAATTTGATTTTATAACTCTAGAAGGAAAGACTCCCTGCTTTTCCCTCATCTCATCTCTTCTTTCCCCTCTCTTTTTTTTTTACATTTTGTAATTACTTTGACGCACTATATCAAAAGCGAAGTAATAATAGTTGTAATTTAATCTATTCACACAAGTCATTTTCATAAACTCCTGCCTCTCCCTGCTTAATGTGCGTTTCATTCATTATTGATCATGCACTGATGATGTGGTAATGACAACGGCATTGTTTTTTTTTTTCTCCCCCCTTTTTTCTTCTTCTTAAATGTAGACCTTGTGATTCAGGGTTTTCATTACGGGCAGCGCACCGGGCTGCTGGATTATCAAGAGCAAACAAAAGATAATTAACATGAGGAGGGATGCGGGACTGTCGGCCCACCCCCCACCACCCACCCTGAGCACCACTCACTCTACCACCAATACCACCATCACACATCCCACCTCCCCCAGTTTAACGCCATCCTTCCACAAAGTCTTCTCAAGGTTCACTACATCCTGGTCCTTGCGCACACTATCTAGCTCCCCTTCGGTCAAACAGCATAATTACTAAGGACTCTGTACTGGAAGAGGAGGGGAATGCAATTTATCCCCCACACCTCTGATCTCTCTTCTTTCAATCTATCTCTCCATCTCCTCCCTTCTCTCCACCTCCATCTATTCTTTCTGAATGGAGATCAAGATAGTGGGGTTATGGACAGGACACCTCCTTTCAAGTCAAACTTGTTTATAATGGAAAACTAGGACTCAGTAGGAAAACCTAATACAATGATTTACTTGTGCATTGTAATATCTGATACCTACATGAGTAAATTACAACAGCCAAGTTCTCCTCGCTATATTTCAAGCATTTAAACCTGATACAGCTTGGCTTTTAGTTTAAAATAAGGGCTGTAAGCATTCACTTTCTAAATCACAAACATTGGAAACAACCAGAAGAAACATGAGTGAAAGAAATAAAAATAAGAGCGAAAAAAGAGGCAATGTCAAGGGCATTTTGCTTTTCCCATACCACTGGAAATGTTCCACTGTCTCTCAGCCTTGGTAAGTAATGTATCTCACAATGTGTACCTTGGCTTACTGCCTGCAGATGTGAATTTGGAGTAGGGAAGGGGTGCAAAAAACGGTGATTTTTATTTCTTACTGATCAGAAAATTCTTAACAGAGCAGTGTATGAATACATGTTATTGATTTATAGCAGCAGTGTGAGATACATCCTCTACTGTAACTTAGCATAAAGTTATAGTTGCATCTCCATCCATCCATGTCCATCTGTCTATCTATACACCTGTCTTCCTGTCTACTCACCTCACTCACTCTCTCCTGCCACACAACCGAAGATCCCAGCAGTCTGTGACTGACTACTCTGACTGAAAGCCAAGTATTTTTATTAAGGAGTAGGGACAGCATTCATTTTTTAAAACCTCCTCAATAAAATATCATACGGTCGCTCCACATTCCTCAGAATTATAATGACATGAATATTTAAATTTAAATGCATTCCGAGCACGCCGGTTTTCTCTTCTTCACGACGGCATCAGATCTCATTTTCTACTTAAGCTCCTCCATCATGTTTATGCATATCCACATGCATGATACATATCTCGTTTTTTTAAAGCTTCTTAATGCAGGCCTGATAATTTTGCTTGACTTTAATGGGGAATGACTCCTCATTGGCAAGCTTTTCTCTTTAAGACAAAAATAAAAAAATATGATCAAATGCCCCTTTCATGTGGAACAGAGGCTGTTTTTGAAACTTCTTACTGCCTCTCTCCCTCTGTTGCCTCCGCTGCGAGTAAATAGATCAAAAAAGGAGGCACAATTTTATATTCTAGTTTTCACGCATTCTGTAATTGGACACATTTAATTGATATCCCTCAAGCCCATAATTATAATGAAAAAAGAAAGAGAAGGGAACATAGTACTTTATCATAGAAATGCTATTTTACGTTTGTTTTTAATGAATGGATACTTGATGAAAAAATATGTCAGAAATAGAAGAGAAGTAAAGTTTATGATGCATTTTAACTCAAGAATGATGAGTATTGATTGATAATTTTTGGTGTTTATGATTGGAGTCCTTGTGAGGCTGGAATGGACCCTTGTGAGTTTTTCTATTTGGGAGCTCCTACTCTGATCTCTCCTCCTCCTGACAAGTAGCTATCAATTCCTACCCTGATGGAGAGGGAATGGTACGCAGATAAGACTTTGTCATCTGCAGTATGTCAGAAAAGACACACTGCAGGTGACTCAGTTGGACTGCAAGAGACTGTTAATTGAAGTAGACATTAAAAATGCGCTACTGTCAATCTGCATCTCTGGTTTCAATGGATAGGTATGATTTCCTAGATCTCATGAAAGGCACTGGTGATGCACATGTAAAATGAATGTCAATATTTACATTGTGATTTCAGTCAAATTAATTTTAGATCCACTGGCACAAAATGAGCTGCGTTTTTGAACTGCAGGGCAACTATCTGAGATTGTATCCAGGACTGTATAGCATAAAATGAAGAATATAAAAATTACACTTTAATCAATTTTCATTCTTCTCAAGGGAATGGTTAAGTACACAAAAAAGCAAATGAGAGAGATTAGACAATATTTGTCCAACTGTTTGACAACCTGTTGAGCAGAAGGTTCCTCATCGGAACAGATCATATTTCCATACACCTGTCTGCGTAGGTCCATCTCATTCAAGTGCCAGACCCTGCATAGTTGAATGAAGTAAACACAGATAGGGAGGCTAAATTAAGGACAGTGAAACTGGAGCTTCAGTCTTTAGAGCTGCATAGAGCTTACATATGGAAGTACCAAATGAGTAAATGTACCTATATATGAACAAATGTGTTAATTTATACTATTCTTGTCAATGGAGACTTATCTCTTCCCCTCTTTCCCATTTGCCCCCAAAATAAGATGCTACACAATGACAAGTGACCATGGTGGAACACTGAGAAAAGGACAGTCAATTCCATAATCACACCACAATGCACTTTATCTGTCAATGTGTCACGAACAAGAGAGAGAATATTCCAGCTGGGGAGATGGGGAGGGGAAAGAGACAGAAATTACACTTTTTTTTTAAAATTCTGCTGCAGGTGCTGTGGTACCAGGCTTCTATAGGGAGCTGAGCATGATGACAAGAGGCTAAAGAGGGCTGAGCAGGACCAAAGAGACGAGATCAATTTCAATCCTCTTGATCCCATGACCCTAGAGCCTGGAGAGAGTCTCTCAGGGAGTCCCAGCCGAGTGCACCAAAGCTGGGCGACTTTGAAGTTGGGTCGGGGAGGCTGGGAGGTTGGTACTATAGCTCTGCTAAGGACTGAAAAATACTGCCGTGTGTATGTGTGTGTGTGTGTGTGTGTGTGTGTGTGTGTGTGTGTGTGTGTGTGTGTGTGTGTGTGTGTGTGTGTGNGCTTGTGCCCCCCTGGTGTGTGTTTGTGCCTGTGGAGAGGAATGGGAGGGTTTGAGGTAAATGACAGTAACATGGTCACATCCTTGGATGAAATGGGAGACCGAGGCAGATGGGGGTACTTGGCATTTCCTGCGCTGACAAGGCCAGCTTGTTTGTTGGTGCCTAATGAGCTCTCGGACTCCATTAATGAGAGGACTGAATCCATTATCATCATCATTTCAAAAGGAGGCCCTGGCTCTAAACAGCTCCCCACATTAGCAGGACTTACCCTTGTTGCACCATTTGATCAGCAAAGGCAGCGGGGGTTTGACACACACACATGCACACACACACAAACCTTTCCTTGTTAACACTACATACCCTTTATGCAGCCTTGATGCGAACACAAGCATGCAGATACACATAAATTACCTAAACGGCAGATAGGAAGAGAACATAAATACACATTCTCACACAAATACATACAAACAGGCACGACGACCCGCAACCGCAGCATCTGTTTGTTGTAATTTTAGCACGGGAAGTCAGTGACAGCTTTGGAGAAAGAGAAAAAGAGTGCTTTGAAGTAGAGATATGATACAAACTAACAGCAGGATGACATGCTGAATAAAGGATAGAGAGAGAGAGAGAGAGGGATAGAGAGACAAAGTGAATGAGGGAGAAAAAGTGCGAGTAACAGCAAAATAGAGCACCCTTGAGGAAAAGAAAAAAAAATAAGGTTGTGATTCATAAATAAACACAGAGTGCATTATGATATAATGGCATGCCAGCAGAGAGAGACATATTCTATTTCCATTGCCTTCACCACCTTTTCCAGCGACATCAAAGGACCAATTAAGGTCCCACTGAAGCTGGCCGTCAAGGCTGCAGTGGAGGTCCTGTCAGCGTTAGCCTGCCCTCAGTGCTGCTGTCTCTGTCTCAACCTCACACTGCTGACACTAGTGACACTAGTGACAAGGACCCCTTACTGAACCTGCCTGCCTGCCTTCCTGTCTGCCTCAATTGTGGTTACCCAATATAGGCATTTCCCTCTCTCTTGGTAGCTTTGTTTCTTTTGCTCTCCTTCATGTCTCATACTTGCATCCTTTTCACTACATGCAGTCCTATCTGAAAGTTTCTCTCCCCTCTCTTTATCGTTCTGTCTTTTTCTCTGTTAAAAGGTTTTAATTAAGGTTGTTGCACAGTGCCACTCATCCTTTTTGCATCTCCTCAATTGCACAGCACAAGAACTGTCAAATAGCTTTCGCAGAACCAAGTATCAATGTAACTGAAGAAACACTCTCTCTCTTAGTTTGATAACTTCTTCGTTGCACCGCTCACCCTCCCATGTCCTCCTCATGTATCTTTGGAATTACTGAAATGTTAACGTGCTTTTGCTGCCTTTGATATTTAAGACAAAAGGGTACAGATGTGCAGGCTGCACACACACAGACACAGGGCCAACTGGAAATGGGAAAGGAGCTTTAATCTCACTCTTTGTCATGCTCCAAAGAGTTCCTCCTCCCTGTGTATTTTTCTGAATCTCTTTGGTTCATCCTTTGCCTACCTCTCTGCCCTTTTCCACTCGCAATTCCCGCATTTATAATGGCACAGCGCAGTGCAGCACCGAGGGGTGGGCAACAATTAATGAGTAGCTGTTTTCGATCCACTGCTCACATTGTGGCTCCTACAATTGATTGCATCTCTGAAACAAAATCATAACAGAAGGTGTTATATTTCTGCGACGGGAAAAAAAGAGATATAAAAAAGATGAAACATTTATACAGTTATAGATTAAATAACAGACGTGTATAGTGGCAGTGACATGGCTTTATAAAATCAAAAGGCTCAAATTGATGCCTGGGGCCAACTTTGTGTGATAATTATAGCTATCTTGTAGAATTATATTTATTAACACTGTCTGTCTTTACTTTTTGAGAGACACAGGCAAACAAACATGATAGCTTTGACATGCCATACTCATCTGTCCGCCTAATGCTGATAGGCCATAGTATCTGACATCATTGTATTATTGTCAACTGCCTGGCATAGTTCCACCCCGAGGACAACAATGATACCATGGTACAAAGACAGCCATGCTAGTCTCTTGTCCTCTTCTTCCTATCTCTTCCAGTGATTCACACCCTCCTCCCTCCCCTCTCTCATCTCCCTGCCTCCCTTTGGTATCTTTCTAGTGCTGTGGCCTCCGTTTACCACCATAACCCAAATTAGCTGGGCAGGCGTTATCTTCTCCATCGCTCTGTGCCGTTAGGGTGGTGGTGGCGGTGGGGTTTGGATGGGTGGGGGTGGGTGGGGGGGATGTGGCAGAATTTCCTTTCTGCCTCTGTGACAGCGCTATCTGACAGCGTTTTACATCTCCCCTGCTCTCCCCTCACTACACTCTACTGTCAGACAAAGAAATTAATACCCCCAGTGACTGTGTTTTAATTAAGCAATTTCATGCAAATTACACATTTTAGATTGTCAAATAATATACTGCGCAAAATTGTAGGCAGGCTGATCTGATATGCATGGAGTGTTATTCTTCCAGGCACTGTGCATACATGGAAAATGAACAAAAATGCTAATTTCTAATCTATTATGCAAACAGTGGAGATACTTACATAGATTTGCACGCCTTTCTCGGATAAATACAGCTCTTGAATTCTATGTATAGAATGACTGGATTTCTCAAGCGGTCTTTGCCTTTATAATTTATCTTATTTTGGCTTTATTTCAATCATATTGCCTTTTACTTTCCAGGCAGTGTATACTAATGTGCTCGATCCTTACAAGCTGTGGTCTGTGCGGCAGGATAACACAAATAAACAGATATGGAACACATCTGCTACGTTTATCATTAAACACTGTTTCAAGATCTCATTGACAATGCATAATTAGGAGGGGACTGTCTGACAATCAAAGAACAACTTGACACAGAAAAAAAAAATTCTATTTGAATATTCTCTTTCCTAATACAGTCTAATGAAACATAGAGCCCTAACTAATATTAGTAATCCACACTATTCTCCATCTTTTCCCATTAGCACATTGAACTTATTTGGAATTCATTATAACCCACAAGCCTTTTAGTACACTGGAATCAGTAATGACGACAAAATGAATATAACATTATACTTTATTATAGCTGACTTGATTTAATCTTGGGTTGCTGCCATATGAGAGTCCTCAGAAAAACCCTTCTTGAAAACTGTGGGTGTCAAAAGTCAGCATGTGCAGGTACTGAGTCAAAAAGCAATCCTTATTAACTGAAAGCTTGAGAAGGGGTCTTGCTGTTTCTTTGTGATTCAAATTCATTTAATCAAAGGTTTGTTTCTATATGCTGCCACTTAATAGTGTATATTACTGCATACAATGAGACTCCAATGAATTGCAATCCATCTAGTGCCCCCTTACATTTTCTTTTGAACAGAAAAAAATAGCAGCATAAGAGCAGGAGAAGGCGAGACTAATGGTAGGGTATGAGAGAGTTGTTGACGTGCTTCCTGCATATTCTGAACCGTAGGCCTTTCAGTGGTTGCAAATTCATACAATAACCAAGACTCTTTTTTTTGTTACCCAGTGGCAAAGCTAGGCAATACCAACAGTATATTCAGTCATGACAATCTAAAATACAAAACATAAAAGACAATTACAAATTTCAATAGAAAACACTGCATGATAATACACAACAGCCTAACAAATCACAAGAACAAAGCTATTTGTATCCAGTCATATGACAGTAATTTTAAACAGCGTACACACACAGCATGGTTGGTTAACTTAGCTGAACAAACCACATGCTACTGTTTTGATTATACAAGAGGGTCTTAAAGAGATGAGCTTTCCTTCAGAAGGAACTTCAAGTGTCTGTGAAGAAAGTGACAGCTTAGTGGCCAGAACAACCATAAACAGAGCAACTATTGTGGATAACTGAGGCAAAAAGATGCCAGTGGTTTGGCAGTACTTAAAGTCCAACTTCCAACGAAGTGCAGCATATATTGTAAACTCTGCCAAAAACATGCAC
>JANJYP010059735.1:0-26601 GCA_024605115.1 Rastrelliger brachysoma
CTTTAACTGAAATGTAACTAAAGATGTCAAATAAATGTAGCGGTGCAGAAAGTACAATATTTGCCTCTGAAATGCAGTGGAAGTATAAAGTAGCATTAGATGGAAATAATCAAATAAAGTACATCCATACAACACTGTACTTAAGTACAGTACTTGAGTAAATGTACTTATACTGGTTACACAACTGGTCTTGTTCACAGTGTATTTCTGCCCCTCGGGTCTGAAAGTGGTTTGTTTAGCTCCATCCTTCATAGCTAATGAGCATACTTGTCTAGTCCTCATCTCTTGTCTACAGCGAGCCAAGAATAAGCCAGCCATATCTTATTATGTCATAAACACACACCACAGGAAAACACCAGAACTGAGTTAATGTACCATAAATGTGAACCAGAGGAAAACAACAGCATTTTTTCTGAGGGTGGCGGGCAGGATTTTCTAGAGTTGGAATTTAATTATGTTGGGTTAGAAAACCAAACTTCCGTTGTGTTCGAGCTGATGTTTAGAGCAGGACCGCAGCTATAGAGTCTGTTTGGATCTATAATTACACCATGGCAACATAAGAGAGGGTTATTTTTCTTGGATTATATTCAGCTCATGGGAAAGATTCAGAATTGTGTTGTCTTTAGTGGGAAGCGAAATAAACAGAAACCTATAGGGAACTTTTTCTGCTGCAAAGAGAAGGAAGGATTTGTATGTTTGGACAGTATCTGAAAAATTCACATACTACTATCTTGCCAGATATTCATAAAACTCACTGAAAATTATGAAAAGTTAACATTTTGCCAATTATAAGAGTCTTTTAAAAATGTTTTTTTTTTAAATTCTGCATTCACAGGAAAGCTACAGCCAGTGTAAAATTACAAGACAAACAAATGAATGTTTGATTCAAAATGACTACAGGCACAGTTTACTTTAATTACAGAAAATACCATTAATAAAAATATCAGATTGATGGGTAATGCACCATGCAAGTGAATTATGTGTCCATAAATAACATGGGATGGAAGCAAAGCTGATGTTTGTCTTACATGATAAGCTCAACTGTTAAGTGTGGCGATGAGAGACGAGAGAACGGATTGGCTGCTTGAATCAAATTCCCTCTAGGCAAAGCACTAATGTGTAAATAAGATTAGAAACTCTTGAAAGATAAGTCTTAATTTCAGCATCTGAACAAACTAAACAAAGGCCATATTTCATCTCTGCAATCTGCAAAAATACCGACCCATTTAATGAATCATACCTGTCATTATTGTGTGATCTATCGTACAAGACAGCACAGGATATTTTGGCAAGAGTGTAAGTCAGACTGTGGGCATTCTCTGTTGAGACATTTCCTACATTAGAGTTGGATATAGATCAAAGAAGTCACTCTGTTTTTTTGACATATACACAGACAAACCTTAACCACAAAACAAACCATGACGCACACAGTTGGAGGCGATAATTTTCAGAGCTACTAAATAGTTGCTCTGTCTGTATGTGTGAGGAGGACGGAAGGATGATGTATTGAAACATCTTCTTGGACCATCTAAAGAGTCGCTGTCACGTCCCCAAGATACACAAGACAAGTGTGTGCCCAGTCTGTGAGCTGTGTGTGTGTGTATGCAAACCACAGTCAGCCTCCAAGAAAAACTGGCTAAATCCCAGGAGCCTGTTGTGTGTCTGCCCCAGCCAGCAAGTGGTCAGCTATTGCTGGCATGAAGAACAGCTGGCACAAAACACACACCCACACACACGCACACAGAGAGACACAGACACACATTCGCACTGTCACAAACTCTCTCACTCACTAAATCACACACCCACTTTGACTGCGGTGGCTGATGGCGGACTTTTTTTTTTTTTGGTTTCTTTTTTGAAAACCAAGATGCCTAGTATTCCACAGTGGGACCATTTAGCATTTTTCACCATGATGCCATCTGACAGGCCACACACCATTTCTTTAAAATGAAGCTTTGCAATATTTTGTGAATCAAAAATATTTGGCAATTAGCAGGATTTCCCATTACATTTGATGCGTGGTACTATTAATTCATGCAGAACAAGATATGGTCAATGATTAAATAATGAACTTCTAAACCACAATGAGGCACAGTCATTAATCTGACATTCCCTCTTAACAAAATGATGCAGTTCTACAGACGCAGTCAGGACACAACGACAAACTGAACCTTTCCAAACTGAGAATACACTTAATTTCTCTGGTAATCCCTCACACTGCCAAAATGCATCCATTCATCCCATCATGCTGCACCGTCCAGCCTTTCAGTCAAGTCAGCACACATGGCTTTGGTGCTGAAGCACAAGTAACACATCAGTTCGAGATGGAGGAGCCTGCTGGTGAACAGACATTCAGTCATCGTCATGCTATGAGATGATGTGGTGTGAATCTGGCGAGGAGAGTCAATCGCGTGGTGATCGGCTGAAATTGGGGCAACATTTTTGAGGTTCAAATGATTTTGCAGCAGCGTCTGAAAGGTTGGAGACATAGAAAAAAAAGGAGGAATGTCTCCTTTCAAGTCATATTGGAATTATTATGATTAAGAAATAATATATTTAAGAAATATTATGATGACTTTCTGATTTTCTGAGGTAGCCTACGATGCAAAATAAAGTGGATATTAAGAAAACTATTGAGTGTAAATGCTTCATTTTGAGCATGTCAGCATCATGACTTGAGAGCGGGCAGTGTCAGTTGGTCAACATGATGAATCCAAATGAATGCTAAATGATAGGTTGGATCAGCCGCAGGCACGAACTCTCACAAGTGCATTTAGGGAAAGGGAAACACAATCTGTATAAATCTTATGAGTTTCACAAACTGTCCCTGCTGCTGATCCTAACTCAACCTATTTTCATGCTCAGTTTAATGTCTTTACTACTAATAAATAATAAATACTACCATATGATAATGATCATGAAATTTGTTGCAGACATTCACATCAAGATGAACTGTAATATCAGGTCAAATGTGTCCAAACTAATAATATTCAGCCTCAACTATGAGCATTGCTATTGACTTTTAGCCTTGTTATGTAATTTGTGCGCAACATAATGCTAGTGTTGATAAGAGCACACCAACACAAGTTTGTTTCTTGGCAAAAACAAAGAAAACAAAACAAAACTCTAATGTCCAATCCTGTATGGAGGGATTTTTCTGAGGGGTTTGAAGGCGGCAGAAAGATAGATATATGGATTCTCACACATTAACATGCAAATATCTCAGCCTGCCAGTAGAAACCTGCAGATTTCATCGACCATAATGGACACATATGGTTCTTATCGATGTCAGAAACTTTTCCAGGAACTATTTTTATGAACTCAAGAACTTTACCTGTTTAACTCTGCAACAGCAGATGCATAAACGTGCAGACAGATGGAGGGACAAATGGAAGGATGTCATTAGGAGGCAGGAAGACCCACTGAGAAACCGGTGAAAGAAACGAAAAACCACAGAAGGAGCATGGACAGGGCATCATCCATCAGACAGACCAGACTAGGAGCAGGAACAGCTGAGCTATCCTGTAGCTCCCAGCAGGTCAAAGGTTACAGTCTGACCTATATTTGAGTACAACCAGGGATGTAACAGAGACATCAGTCATATCCTCGCACTGCAGAGGTTGCAGTCTCTAGGAGCACATGTGGGATATGGTTCTGTTTTATCACTTTACTCCAAGGAAAGGAGAGGGAGAGATCTAAAGGACATAGGAAGTTAGATAAGTGGAAAGCAGCACGGATAGAAGATAAAGAAACCAGCGGTGGCAAGAAAAAGCAAAGCAAGGGCAAAGGCTTGCAAGGGGATGGGAGCGGATGATAAAATGGAAGAACTCAAAGGTGAAATAATATAGCTGGCGTTCAAGATAATTCCTCCAACAATGGGGTTTAATGCAACTCCCTCACTTCCTCCTCATCCAGCTGTGGAGAGGAAACAGTGACTTGAGCAGCTTAACAGCTATGGCATTTACAAATTAACACATTTGACATCCTAAGCTTTCCCACAACTTTTCACATCTTTAATGAAATTCATGGATAACTCCGCTGAAAAAACATCCCCAGTGAGCACAACTGACTTTAAACTTTGCTTAACTTCTTTTCCTCAGCTCTCGCCTGAGATCAAAGGTGACTGCGCTCATCAGGGGAGGTCCTGACTTTAATTCTTTTTAGATTATGCTCCCCCATACACAGACATTACCCACAATCTCTACTGTTAATGTGATCATGTGTGCAGATAGGCACTGGGGTGCTGCTGTGACAGAGGGGGGAGGGGGGCAGGGGCTAACGGCAAGGAAATTACGACCACATTTCTCCCAAATGTGTTCCATGCCGTCATGTGTTAGTACAACTCTACTGAAAGCAAAATGTAAATCTTCAGATGCACTGTACACAGCCAGTCCAGACCAGACTGTCAAAAATATTGACGGGTCAGGGTGTCAACGAAGTGCATTCGTGAAACACCCACTTTCCATTAGCAAGCACATAAAAATTCATGCTTTGCAACTAACTCTGTCTTTGAGCTCAGCTACAACTCGGAGATATCGTAGCGTGTTTTAAGGTTTAAAGAGAAGACAAAACAAATGAGAGTCACTACCTCTCAAAGCATACTAGAAGACTTACTAAAGCCAAAACCAACTATAAAAATATGTATCATTACACATTTTATGACTATTTAATGACTAAAGTATCATATTTTTAATATTTGTGACCAAATGTGAAGCTAATTATTATTTACATTGTTGATTAATCTGCTTTTTACTTTTTTTAAGCTAATTATTTGTCTATTAAAGATCAGGGGAAAAAAATGATAGATGTGCATTGCAGTTTCCTAATGCTCAAGTTCTCTTGGGTCTTTTTGACTTCAAGTTGCCTTTTTTTGTCTAACCAGCAGTGCAAAACCCAAAGATATTCAGTTTCGTATCTCATAAGACAAAGAAAAGCTACATATCCTCACAGCGCTCAAAGCTAGATGAGGGGAATTTTGGGCATTAACAATTAAAAAATTATTCAAACCTTTAATAATTTGTCAGTTATTGTCTAATCTTTACAGCTCTTGTGTAATTCTGAGCATTATTACTAAATCCCATATTCTTACATTTTGACAAGAAACATCTCTTGTAAGAACAGCATAAATCTTTACAACCATATAAACCAGTAACGTTCACTTTTTCTAGCCGATGTAAGCTAAATATTGGGGGGATCTTTTTCTTGTTTTAAAGACATTTGGAAGTTTCTTGTTATAGCAACCTACCAACTTATCACGTTATGACAAGAAAAGTTAGCTCTGATTTATATTGTGAAATGTTTCTAGTTAAAACTGGATAATTTAGTGTCTACTAACAATGAGAAATGTATGTCTTTATAACATGAAACCATCTTGTTAAAATGAGAAAAGTCCCTTGTCATAACAAGAAACCGAGTACATATATTTTCATGTCAACAAAACAGATTCAGAGTTTAGAAGTTAAAAATAAGATCATGTGTTAAGGTGAGAAGAATAAGCATCTCCTCAGCTTACACAGACTAAACCCCAACTCTAGCCCTCTTTATGTGCCCTGTCTCTATATCTCTGAGGGCCTCTGGGGCCTCTGAAGTGGAGCCAGAACCCCATCAAACTAAAACCAGAAGTGATGTCATGTTCATTGGTTAAGGCTGTCCTCTCTCACTCTGATAAAACATCTGGCTCAAAGCCCCAGTGCAGCAGTTTTCTGCTACACAGAGGTGCATGTACAAAGCTGGTGGGGGTGACATAAAGATCCAAAACACACACACAGAACATCTATTTCAAGATAATGCCAACACAAGTAGTTTTTCATGGTGATGCTGCAGAGGCAATATAAAAGTAAATATTTTACTCACTGCTAGAGAAAAAGTCAAAAAGGAAATGTTTGAAGTTAAAGTTAAGTTTCAGTTGAGTTAGAGTTTCCTGTATGGCATTATTATGAAGAAACACCAATATTTTTAAAGGCTGTAATCTTGATCTATACAGAGATTTATGCCGCAAGCTGAATCACTGGCTTCTTTTTGTTGCACAGATGTTCGTCTACATGGGGGAACACGTTTTTGTTTCAGAGCTGTAGCCTGATCTTAGCACGGTCACGTATGTTACAAAGACCTGGTAGAGGAGTGTCATGCTCATTAATCTCAGCGGGGTTACTTTCCCACAGAACCGGCTCTCTACTCTGCTGCCGTCTGGCCAGCTTGTAGCAGCTGGAGCACTGTGAGACTGAAACACTCAGTTACAGTATTTTCGTCTCTGTGCTCCTCTTCTCCTCTCTTCTCTGCCTCTGCTTTGCCAAGTCTAACATCTTCTTGTTTCCTCTGTGATAGTCCTCCAAATCTCCCCTCTCTGTCCTCTCCTTCTCTACCTCTAACACACCGGCCGCTGCCAGCTCTTCTTCCACTCCTCAGTGTGATACAGACTGTCAGTATGTGACATTAGCCTCCATCTTTAAGGTGTCCTCATTGACTCAAACCTGGCCCTCTGTCTCTCCATATGGAGGCGATTTTCTCTGTGCTCTACAGCCATTTAGCGTGTGCAAATACATCTCAGCAAACGTTAAATAAACAGCCGAATTACTTCTTCACACTCCTGCAACCACTTTGGTTTCAAGTGAACCATAATCTCTGGCATTACAGACTCAGCGGATATGGCTATGTGTTAATCTCTATGTGGAATAATATCCACAGCCGGGCAAATAATCGTTTCCAAAGGCTTTGTAAAAATGTCTATGTTTATTCCATTAGTATTAATGCATGTTTTCTTAACTCATAGTAAATCCTGGCTATCCAAGTGCAACAATGAATAATTTTGCAAAATGGAACAAGGTGTGGTAATTATGACCAATAAGCAAAACTGGCTCATTGAGGTAACTGTTAATCTTGGACAAATGCTGACAGGCCATGCCATGGCATATTAATTATTATATTGCCCAACCTGAAAAAAAGTGTCTTCTACTAAATAATTTTAATAGATGACTGTTAAAATAAGGAACTGCATCTGAGCTGGTGCAGCCTCCAGCATCCTTTTACAAGCCAACATAATGTATGTGTTGAAAATGCAGTATGTGAAAACATGTTTGTCAGTGTGGCTGTGTGAACTGTATAATTTACATATAAATGTACATATATATAACACCCGAGTTAAGGAAGCCCTACATTAGACCGTCATCCACCCTCTTACACTGTTTCTTCAGGCTGGCTGTGGTGACTCGCCCCTGGGTGAAAAATGTTGGTCTTTACTGGGCTCAGAGTCTGCGGTCTGTGGTATGTAGAAGCAGTGCTGCCCATCACCGAAACCCTGACTACCTTCCACTTTACAAGCTGCTCCACTGGATGTTCCTCTGAGATTTTTTTATTAATTTTTTTTGACTGTAATAGCCATGATGATATTCATAGAGACAGGGAAAACTGCCTGTGTGTTTTCTACAGTTAATAGAGCAATATGAGCATATGTGTGCTCTTACATGTGCACGGAAAGACAGAGTTGCAGAAGGAGAGCGATTGTGAGTCCAGGCCCAGAAGTGTCTTGAATACAAAGTTATAAAAGAAAAGGTACATAACCAGAGTGCAGCATCTCCTTCAACTCTCATTTTACTGCAGTCTTTGTTGCCAAAAGTAATCCAAAACAGACTTTCAATCTTAAACCAAATCAACTTTACAGTCATATCAAGGGACCAAGAGCCACACAGTAGCCCGATTAGCAATGTACCCAACTACACACCACCAAAACATAAAACAGGCACTGATGTGGGTAAGGTCGCCTGGTGCTGTTAAAAAGACACAGCTGGATACGAGCAAAACACATGGAGTTTATTTCGTCCTTGAAAGCCAAGTTCTCCTTTGCAATCACCTTCATCTAACTTTTGAGGAAGTGGCATCAAGGGAGAGAAGAAAAACAGACAAACATAAGAAACTCACCTTCACGACATTCTTCTCCTAGAAACCCTGGACAGCATCTCCACTCCAGGGCAGTGACCTGCTTGTAGGTAACCCTAAATGATGGTCTGATCACTGTCCTGTAGCTGTGGGAAAGCACACGGTGACTGAATGCAGGGATATGTGCTATATGTATGTTCTTTAATATTTTGGGGCATTTTATTTGACAACAGACAGGACAATGGGCACAGGAAATGTGGGGGATATAGAGGGGGAAAACAAGCAATAAAGATCCCCAACTGGATTAAAAAAATGAAAATTTTACTTAAACATTTCAATTTTATGCAACTTTACACTTATCTCAAGTATCTGAAAATTCGAAATGAGTGCATAATAACCAATATACATGCCTCAGCATCACAGCTAAAAGAGCTCATGGGAAATGAGGAGTTGGCTGAAGGGACTGTGAGGATACCTGATGACATTGGAGCAAGGTCCGGGCCATCTGCAGCCTTGGAACACTCTCTGCACTGTGGTTTCTGTCCCATTATGCACCTGACAGGACACTGTCCTTGAAACAGTGTACTGACACCAGTTCCTAAAACACAGAATGGGAGATGATATCCATAGAAAAAAAATCATATGTAACCTGCTAAATGAAAAATAATAACTGATTAAAACTGAATGAATAGAAATATATTAATTTGACATGTTAACAGATCTTCAACATTCATCATGCAGCAAAATATAGCCTACTGTTTATTACACAAAATTCGTATTTTGGTGTTAATTCTCGCATTTCCAGTGCACGAATTGACTTACCTGAGTTGGATACTGGACCTGGCACCCGGCGGTCCAGTAGTGCTCCCGCTCTGTTCCGATTTGATGCGCTGCCGCTGCACATTGATGCCTGGAAAGTGATAAACAAACCCCGTTCCCAGCGAGGGACAGACTAAACTTATCCACATGCACAACGCGTAGAGAAACGATAAAGCCATCATCTCCTTCTGAGTTGTCCCTTATAAAGTTTTCCGCGGATGCCGACAACCCCGAAGTTATAAATCCCTCTAAGGCAGATCAGTATCTGGAGTGGAATGAAGATGGCAAGCTTAAGGAAACTCTTCTCTAATCAGTTTATCATTGTGTCCTCCGGACGAGGTAGCAATCTGGTCCTCTCAAGATCCCGAAATGAATGACACACAGCCTCTTCCTATAGAATAATGTGGTTTTCTGACGTTTGACATCGTGCCGAGGAGTGAGGAGTCAAATATCCACTGTGGGTAAAAAGCGCACTGAGTGTGAGGGCTGGAGACAGAGTGCGTAAAAGCGCATCTGGTCCCGATCATAAAAATCACGAGCCTTCAGTCCTCATATATGAACTATAATGTGAATGTTATGTCCAATAGTGAATTCCCAGTAAGGCATTTTATCTAATGTTATGTCTGTTGTCTCGTTTACCCTCTGGACCCAACAGGGACTTATTTTTAGCCCATTCTTTAAGCCTATACTGTAAACGCAGAAGTAACAAAGACAGATATGAGTGATGACAGTGTAATCTTACAATAATCTAATGGAATGATAAAGAGGTCTCTGTTCATTTTCAACACTTTGTCAAAGTGTTATTTTCTTTTTTGGAGACTGAACTAACCTCTGAGACTCGAGCCTGCAGATATAGTGTATAACTGCAGCACATTTAATGCTTTTAATGATACTTAATCACCCAAGCAGAGCCCAGAAGGATTTTTTTTCTTTACCAGAATAGTAGTATCTACTTTCTGCACCAATACATATGAACTACAAAGGTTTTAGTGACCAACATGAGTAAATGTCAGTGAAATATGTTACAGTTAGCTAAATATGAGATTCTAAACCAGAAATGTCATTTTTGTAAAGAAGGTAAAATGTATATTAATAAGCCTACTAATGTTTGCCTACAATCACACAACTCTGACCGAAGTGAAATTTTTTGACAAATCACCTCATCATTTTTTACTTTGTATGGAAACTTAAGATTTATTGTGTCATAGTTTTGAGTTAATAAGTGAACATTTGGATTTAATATCCACAATCCTGACTTGATGCACCACAATTGTGTTTAATTACCTTCATAATTTTTTACTTAGTAGCCTAAGTCAATTTTCTGATTTATTATCTCATAGCTTTGGCTTGACTGAGTATATTTGTATAACATTTCATGTGTTTTTTCCATTTAAAGTGGAGCGTATACATGACTGCTGGATTGGAGAGCACAGGAACACACTCCTGGGAAGCAGGTGTGCACAGGTGCATTTTAGTGTACTGAGCTCACTTTACTCACTGTTTGCACCTCAGATGAAGAAGTAATGTTTTTCCTTAGTTCTTTGCTCCTGACAAATGAATCCACTCAAATTCTTTACTCTGACTGAAGTAAAGTAGAATAAATGCTTTGAAATGGAGCCTGCTGACTGTTTTCCTGTTCACATTCATTAAGTCAAGTCCACTGTATTCTTGCAAAACATTTTCTTTTTCCAGCAAAGATCGAGCTCCACAATTGAACAATAATTGAGAATGCCAATAAATACAGTAGAAGTGAACTATTATTATCCTGTTTTTGTTGGTGGCCCTCTGACTTGTCCCTGAACTGTACCAGAATGGATCCATATATTTTCAAGTCTGTCCTAAAACAACAATTAGGTGACTCTATAATAACTTTTTTTTTTTTTTTTTTTGCTTGCTGTAATCATTGCCCCTGTTCATCCTGACCATTGGGACTTCTCTGCATGCTACACTTGTAATACAAGTAATGGGATACAAAATCCACAGTGCTCCTTCTGAGAAAAAATGTATTTAAAAGTTTGTCTTGAGGTAATATGAAGCTTACAGCCACATTAGTCAAATCAAGTAGAGTTAGCCTACAGTATTTTTTTAGTGTCAAAGTTTCTCTTTTTGTTGCTCAAAGCAGCTCAACACACAAAGAGGAAATCTGAAGCAAACAAAAGACTGAATATGTGGCAGATGTGACTAACTCAGACTGCTGAAGCCTCTTATAAGCTTCAGACAAATTATTAAATGCATTGTTAAACAAAATGACACTAAGGACACACTGATTGTATTCCCTGATCACTTACATCGAAAGAATATTTGAAAAAGCCCCTTTAACAGCAATGGACAGGAGGGATGATTGGAGTTCATTGCTCATTTGGGCAGCTGACTGAAACATTGTGAAACTATCCTTTAAAAGAGCCCAGTGGAAGTAAGTTAGCGCCTCCTGCTGACACACCGGCGTCTGTGCAGGTTTGCAAAAGGAGACGTGTCCAATTCGGTTGTGCCGAGATGGTAACCCTAGATATGCGAAACCTTCAAAATCCTTATTTATGTTGTGACAATGCAAATGTTAAGAGATGTTACGGTCTGGTTATGTTCAGGTACAAAACACATGGGTAAGGTTGGGGAAATGTTATGTTTTATGGTTAAAATCAGCACATTGAAACATGACATAAGTTTAAGTTACTATGACTACCATGAAAATCTCGCGATAGTTTCACTAATTTAGGGTTATCATTTCGATGCAAACCAAACCAGCCCACTCTCTCAGGTTCTAGCATGGAGGCACAGATGGAGGCACACAACCCCGTCAATATGGAGGATAAAGTAGACGTGGAAATGGATGAAAACCCATTTGAACCTTATATTGAATCCATTCGCCAGCAACTGGAGGACCAAGACCCGGTTTTTCTGATCGGCGTTATCGTCGCTTTGGCGGTGGTTGTCATCACCTTCGGTAGGAAGTGTCCCCATTACCGAGGCCTCGCTTTAACGTGGAGCTAAAAGTAGTTAGCCACACACTGTATGCATGTTGCAAAGCGGTTTAGTCAGCCATGTAGCTTTAACGTTTAATCCCTTATATTGGATTTCATACATGTTAATGTGCGCTTTAAAGCATCAACACATTTCACAGGGTTGCAGTATTAGGGTGCTAAATGCTAAGCTAAAGCAAACGTCAACAGCTGTCAGTGCGCATGAGACTTTGGTTAAAGGAAAGAGTCACCTTTTTTTAAAAAAAAAAAAAGTCTTAAGTTACTCAAAATATTAGTCAGGTGTCCATGTTAGCATTGAAAGAAGTGCTGTAATCACCCCTTATGTTCACACTGGCTCATTCAAATGTGGTTTCAATCTAAGTGATGAAGTAAAATACCACAATGTGTCCACACAGTCATTCTGTGTAAAATAAGCTTAACCGTTTATCTGTAGTTTATGGATTCAACTGTTTGGCTTAGTCATGTCAAGTGGATATCTGCCAGGTTTACAGTCTGTTTAGCATCACATTTCCTCTTTGTGTTTCCCTGTTGAGCTGTGTTGGAAGTATAATAACAAAAAGAGGAAGACAGCAGTTGAGACACTTGGTTTGATTCATTGATATGTAAGTTTCATATTCGCTTCAGATCAACTTTAAAACACATTTCTGCATAAGGAAGGCTGTGGATTTTGGTCCTTATCACTTACAGTATGAAGACGATGAATGATTACAGCAAGAAAAATCTTTATTTCAGTGTTCATTTGTGACTATTGTTTTTAAGACATACTGGACAAATTGTGAACCAGTCTATGTATATACATAAAATGTTCTAACATATTTGAGGATAAATCAATGACTAGCCTCCTGTTTTCTCTCTCCAGTTTTTCTCAAATACTTTCTCACTAGCAAAACAGTCAGAAGTGCTGTGCTGCTGGTCGGACTGTGTGACTCAGGGAAAACTCTTCTTTTCAGCCGGGTAGGTTGATGTAAGATGTGGTTGCCGTCGCCACGTTGTCCGTTGAAGGACGTTTGGCTGATAGGAGACAAATGCATTACTCATATTGTGCATTTTTGTGTTTTGGCAGCTGCTGTCAGGAAAGTTCAAGCGGACACAGACCTCCATCACTGACAGCAGTGCTCCATATAAAGCCAAAAATGACAGGGTAGGTTAAAATAAAGTTTATCATCTGTTCTCATCTTTTGAGAATGAGCCTGGTTTATGTTATATTCTCTGTGTGTGTATGTGTGTGTTCAGGGCAGCACCTGGACTCTGATAGACCTGCCAGGACATGACAGTCTTCGCCCTCAGTATTTGGAGAAGTTCAAATCTGCAGCCAGGTGAGAGCAAGAAAAAACGTCTGTCTTAATATTATGGCAAAGTTACTTGGACCTGATTATTTAAATGTACTTCATTAGGGCTGTAGGTAATGATTTCAATTATAGATTAGCCAGCATATTATTTTTTCTTCATTAATCTACTGATTATCATGAAATACACCTCTAAGCCCAAGGTGGCATCCTCAATTATCAAATGTCTTCTTTTGTTGTGTCCAACACTCCACAACCCAAAGACATCTGATCTAGTTTCATTAAAAAACTAAAAAAGTAATCACATTTGAAAAAGAAAATCTAGCTGTTGCAGCTCAGTACTCTGTGATCACATCTGCCATTTCACTGTCCATCTCCTCTGTCTCTTCAGAGCGATTGTGTTCGTGGTGGACAGCGCTATCTTCCAGAAAGAAGTGAGAGACGTGGCAGAGTTCCTGTACGTCTTGTTGACAGACATTGTGATCTCCAGGAACGCTCCGTCTCTCCTGGTGGCCTGCAACAAACAAGGTGAATCTTTCTGTTCATCCCAACTCTCCTTTACATCTGCTGCATGTTTGTTGCACAGTACAATAAATCACTGCTTTTTTATTCTTTAGATATCACCATGGCAAAATCAGCCAAACTGATTCAACAGCAGCTGGAAAAAGAATTGTGAGTAACAAATCATTTTATTTACACTTTTTGTTCAGCGCTGCA
This sequence comes from Rastrelliger brachysoma, assembly GCA_024605115.1. Lineage (NCBI taxonomy): Eukaryota > Metazoa > Chordata > Actinopteri > Scombriformes > Scombridae > Rastrelliger > Rastrelliger brachysoma. The sequence continues at coordinate 13,673 of JANJYP010059735.1, forward strand.
ACTAACTTTTTTTTTTACACTTCAGATGAAGTTTCATCTATTTAAAATGTCACATTCTAGTTTGATAATAAAGGTTTTAAATATCATAGCTGTGAAGAAGGTTGTATTGTATTGGAGGCACATTATAATCCACTTTTCACTCTAAGACTCTTTATGTATCATTCTAAACAAGTCAATCACTTTTCAGCTAAAAAAACAGAATAAGTGAAGTTACATCAACATTTTTATACTAATATTAGATCAAATGACCCAGAATAATTACTGTGAATTTTCCGAGCTGTTTGAACTCAGCCGGCTCTCATCAACCTCGTTTCTAGCAGCAGTAGCAACATAAAATCAGATAAAAGAGACTGTACGCTACGCTGTACACTGCTGGCGAACATATTGAAGCATTTAGTGACGCACAAGCCAGATATTTTTCTCAGGAGTTGCTGTAAAAGTAAGATGGAGATAAAAGGAGAGTAAATATTTGACTTGAATCTGCTAAAAAAAAAAATGCTAATGCTCTGTTCCTACCATGTTACATGTATGTGTTGGTAATACCGGATATGTTTCAACTTGTTTTGCTGCCCCCCCAAGTGGTCAAAAAAAGATATTACTGTTGTTGCTGCTCACTAATGTTACGGAGAGCTGCACTGGTTTATTCATCATGTGTTTTGGCTTAGATAGTCCACTTTAATCTAACAGTAACTTTGAAGCTGCGTCAACACTGACTCTTCTTGTCTCATAGGAACACCCTGAGAGTGACGCGCTCAGCAGCCCTGAGCTCTCAGGACGGCTCTGTGGGCGGCAGCGTGTATCTGGGGAAGAAAGGCAAAGACTTCGACTTCAGCCAGCTGCCCATGAAAGTGGAGTTCCTGGAGTGCAGCGCTCGCGGGGGCAAGGGTGAACACGGGGATGCAGACATGGAGAGCCTAGAGAAAAGCCTGGCGAAACTGTAAAAACAGCAACTCGGCATCCTCAAGAGCAGAATACGCCTCAAGGGCACGGACCTTGGATTAGATCACCTCAGTAATCAGAGGAGTTGGCAGATGCATTTCAGCGTGGGGTATCTGTGTAACTTCAGCCTCTTACTCCAAACAAACAATCCCGTGTGTGTCGACTGCAGGAGAACACTCGTAACATATTCAATCAAAAACAAGCAAACAAGACTATGAAAGTAATGGCGGACGTTATAGAAAACTGAAAATGATGTAGCGGATGGTACGGTTGCTTTGCAGTGCCGGGAAATTAACTGTGCTTAAACCTTACTGTGAACACCGACCTTAAAGCACTTCATTTGGCTTAATTAGAAAATATATACCTGCAGGTCCTTTTTTTTTTTTTTTTGTAAAGAAGAAAATACGTTGCTTATATCGGTAATTTAAAGAAAGCACCATAGGCTGTTAGATTATGAACTGTCTCTCACCTGCAGACTGTTATGTGAAACATTTATTCAGTACCTGTGCCTTTTTTCTGATATTCTTTATAGAAAATGTTTTGCTTGTTTGCAAAAAAAAAGGCTGTTTATTTGTGTGGGAGTGTTGAATACAGTGCATTTGCAATGAATGAATGTATGAATTTATTTTAGTCATACAAGAATGAGATTTTTTTTTTTTTTTGTGCGCTGTGTCGTCTGGCTTGTTTAAAAACTAAAATACTGATACAGTTTCTTGGAGCTTGATGGTGATTTTTAAATGAATGCAGGCAAATAGGAAAAAGGTTTTCAGCAGGAGATCAAATAATCAGAGCTTTAAATAGATCAAAATGTAAAACAGATTCAGCCTGTAATTATGTTCATTCATAAGCAGCAAACAGGTTTTAATCACACACAAAAAAAAACACATAGTTACAAGATTGTTTGCAGGTTTTTGCTGTTTGACATCCATGTTTCAAAAACACCACTTGACCCTTAAGGATAAAGTCATGTGACATCACAGGAACTCAAGCAATTATTCAGTATGGCTGTTTCTTTTTTAAAAGCTCTGTAGTCTAATAATATGTTTGAAATATGACATCTTGACAACAGTGTTCAGTTAGCTATGTTTTTCTGTCTGGCACCTGGTTTGAATTCAAAGTGTTTATTCTATAAAAGCACTACAGACTCATTTAAACATGAAAAGCTCATTTCTGTTGTCTAATGTGGTAATTTTTTTTTTTTTTTACAATCCACAAGAATGCAAATCTTGTTTACAAAAATATAATAAATCGCGTGTCAGACAGCAAAACAGAAAGACATTGTTATAGGACCACACACAGACAAACCACCCACCAAAACAAATCCACAGAGTGAAGCTTACATTAAACAAAACCTGTAAAAGAACCACATTTATTCTGTGAGAGTTGTGTGAAACCTCATACTTGATTTAATTTGTGCTTGCTGTTTCCAGATTTAGCTTTACATTGTTCAGTGCTTTGGGGAACTCCAGTGATGTTTGGCTTCAGCCCACAGTTCAGGCTTTTAATAAAAGGAAAGCAAGAGAAGGACAGACACAAAAATGACGCCGTCAGCTGCTAACAACAACAAACGCTGGAGTGTGTACTGTGAAATTTTTCATAATCACTTGTAAACTAAAAACAGTGCGATGCTTTGACTCCCAACTAAGAATAAAGTGCATGAATCTATAGCGGAGACAGAGGATAAACTGTCAGATTAGAGCTCTGATCTGCGACCACCACACTGGGTTCTCCTTTCAGCACAGCGGGGCACAGCCAGTTCACCTTGTCCCCATGACTGATGCTCAGCTTGGGTCCAGATTTCTCCTCCGCCACCTCCTCTGCAGTTGCTGCTGCTGCTGCTCCTTCCTCCTCAGCCTCTTCTTTCTCAGCTTCAGCCTTTGGTGCTTTGTTCTGGGTCTGTTCTTTTCTCTTTGCTTTGCTCTTCCCCTTCCTACGTGGAGCTGCAGTCCCTCCGGTTTTAGCCTTTGCCTCTGGAGTCACTACTGGGTGTTTGCTGATGTCCCACAGGGCCACCTGGCCGTCATTCCCCCCGGTGGCGAGCCAGTACGGGTGGGACAGGAAATTGACAAAGTGGGCTTGTGAGGCTCCCTGACTGTGTGCCTTGACTGCTCCCTGCTGTTCCAGTTTAGAGCCGCTGCCGATCCGCATCAGATGCACTCGCCCGTCTTCTGCTGCACAGCCCAAAATGTTTCCACAACTCGCCACTGAAACACAGTGAGCCAGCGGAGGGTTGAAAAGCTGACCAGGACGCTGCTGGTGGTCGTCCTCTTCCTCAGCTACATCCTGGAGGTTGAGGGTCCAGAGAGGACGAGTCTTCTGCAGACCCCATAGCATCACCTGAACAGAAAAAGGTTAAAGACTGATTACATGAAAGAAATGTAGCGTTGTGTATGTGACGTGCAGTAGTCTTCTTTCCCTCACCTGCATGTCCAGTCCAGCAGACAGCAGGTTGTTGGGCCTGTGAGGCCGAAAAGCCACAGAGGAGCAGATGTTAGTGTGTCTGCGAAGAGTCCTGAACACTTTCCCCCCAGGAAGCTCTAGTACCCGGACTGCGCCAGAGTCATCAGCCACTGCCAGAGCTGAACCCATCTCATTCAGTGCCAAAGCATTGATCTCCTCCTCCCCTGCACCCTGAAACTCCTCCACAGTGCCCTTCAGATTTCGGGGGTCAAGTATACTAACTGTGTCTCCATGTGACACATACAGCAGGCCCGGAGCTGCAGGTGAGAATGCAACACTTGTGTTGTCCTCCTCACCAGGGAGGGTGAGGCGGCCTATGATAGTTCCTTCTTGGCTCCAAACAGTGACCTCTCCGCCCTCAGAGCCTGACACGAGGAGACCTTCGGGGCCCGGGGACACCCCGACACACAGGATGGATGTGGAGTGGCCGTCACACCACTGCCTGGCCATGGTGACCCTGCGATCAGAGGAGAGACGTGAGCTTGTGCATCTTATGTGCTACTAACAGGTTACTCCTTTATAGATCAGTCACAGGTCTGGTCATATTTTTATATGGAACAAAATTGTAAATTAACATCTCTCTAATACATGTTCAACTAAATCTGACTGTTAATAATTTTATCACTGGCTAGGTGTATCTAATAAGGCAATATGTAACCAAACATTTTATGTCATGTTTTAATAGGAAGAAAAACAGCCTTATCTTTATTATAGACAAGTCAGTCATTTATTTATTCAATAAGTTTTTTTTGAGCCATAAAAATAGTAAAAAAAAAAAGAAGTTAATAACTGTTATCCAAAGCTCAAGAATACTTGCTCAAATTCTTGCTCACAGCCCAAAACATATTCAGTTTATTATCACAGCAGACTAAAGAAACCAGAAAATATTCACATGAGAAGCTGGAATCACACTATTTGATTATTTTAATAGTTGACATCCAATAAATTAAATAACTACTGGTTGCAGCTCTACAGTGAACTGAAATAATAATGAACAATAAGCTACAAATCATTACATAGCTGTTGTGTTGGACTATATATATTAGCTTCAGATAGGTTTTGCCTAATGAACTACAAACAACCTTAATTTATAAAGCACTTTTCCAAACAGAATAAAAAAAAGTATTATATCTGTTTTTATAGCTTTGTTACAATATGATGATAAAAATCAGCATCTACATCTGACAGGTTACACGGTCAGATGTTAACAACAAAAACAACACTTGCAGAAATATGAGATTGCTGCAAATGTTATATGTAATCTGTATTTGTATTCAAGAATATGTACAATTAACATTTAATTAAAACGTCGAAAATTAAAACGTAAAAACACAGTAATTCAAACAGCTTCAGCTCTGCTAATGTAGCATAAACATTTTCAGATAACAATGTGACTACGATCATAAACATGTCGATGTGATCAAATATATTTTATAACCGCTGGGTTTTTAATAATAACCTTACACACACACACACACAGTTACTTTACCTTAACGAGGGCCAAACTTCAGCAGACTACCATGTGGGGCTCTGTCGCTCCTTGATGACGTCATGAAATGCTTATAATGTTGTTACCCCTCAGTTCAGCCTGACAGGCAGATCAATAGTCAATTAATTAATCACACTGGCAGATCAGTAATAAACAATTTGAGGTGTGATTTTAAAATAACAATAGTAACAAAACAGAGTGAAAGAAAAACTAGATGAAATACATAAAAAGCAAGAACAAAATAGATAGAGAGGGAAAATATTATTGGAACAGACTGTATATACTACACACACCACCTACACAATTATAATGTAACGGTTCATTCTGATACCATTTATCATATATTTTATACATTTATCTAAGCAGTCCATCCATATTTAATGACTTTGCACTATTTGTATCTAGTTTACATCATGAAAACTATTTAATCTGTATAGTCACTCCTTGTGTGTAATTGTGAAGATTGTATTGTTATTATTTTGTGTAAGTACATTAAAAGCTGTTCCAGGCAAAGACCATAAATAAATTCACATATAAGATATTGAAATTACTTTCTAAGTTTACATGAAGTTTGAATCAAATCGAAGTGAATTGAAAACTCTTTGTAATTCAAATGTGATTTATATATTTGGTAGAGGATGTTACTGGATGGTAAATGAGAGACTGCCTGTGATATAAATCCAGGGCAGTATTTCACAAAACCTAAGAAACTGTGTGTGAGAGTTTATACAATCCCCCTGTGAATCTGAAAAAAATGCATAAATTCATGCACTAATATTTGTGAATCAAATCAGTTCACTGGTATAATACACATATTAACATATAAATTACTACATATTGTCTGTACAACTTATCTGTAGCAATGGTCTGTGTTTATATTTAAAGCAGCAAAGCAACAATTCAAAGACACTTTGCACAAAATGAAATAGAAAAGCACTCATCAAATCACTGTCCAGTGTGTCCCCCACCCAGCCTTCAATGTCCACAATGGCTTCCCCCCGCTGATTCATCCAAAGCTGTAGATGTGATGAGTGTGGTCCATTTCTGGGTCAGTGAGCAGCATGCCACACTGCGACTCTGAATGGGGAACAGAGAGGAGAGGCCATAGCTTTCAGATTCTCAACCAGGAAAACACACAAACCAGCCACACAACACTCATTACACTGTGAAACCCCACATTCAAATGCTGACACATACTGTATGTTCTCACAAAGCAGCAGCAGTTCTCACGGAGCACTGTACATGTAAGTACCCTGTATATTACTTCCTCTCCATGATGCTGATACCCAGACACATTTCACTAAGCAGATGGCTGGCTGTGGGTGTTTTAACTGTGAAACTGTGGCTGCTAAAACGTAGGCTACAAAGTGTGAATTTGTCATTTTGTGCAGTACCTATTCGTCCTCCCTCCTTTCTTTTTGTTACTCTCTAAGATCAAGTTTGTTACTGTTGCAATGACTGAAGTCTAAGGTCACATATTTGAAAGATAGGATGTTGTGTTTGAATTAAAAATGTATGTTGGGCTTTTTAAATGTGTGAAAAAATACTAAAAAAAAAGAAAAAATTAGAGCAGTGAAAAATTCAACCCACTGAATGTTAGGTTTGAAGACTTAAACTGGGGCTCCAGGAGCAGGCAAAACAATTGTGTGATGGTTCAGACAGCAAACAGAATTCACATTCATTTACCGGTACTTGCTTCTGAAACTTTTTCTACAGATTGTCTTGTGAAATAATGACTAACTTTCTCTATTTTAAACCAGACTCTGATGTGGCATCTCTTCAGAGGATTTGTAGTTACTGAGAAAACACAACACAAGACACACCAGAGAGAGGATGAGGTCACCATATTTCCCAGCGAGATCAGTACTTTTCCGCAAGGAGCCCAACGGAGTGACGTACAGAGTCCCAGCACTGCTCTACCTGTCCCGCTCCAGCTGCTTCCTGGCCTTCTGTGAGGAGAGGCTCAGCCCCTCTGACTCTCAGGCTCACCTGCTGGTCATGAGGAAAGGAACTTTCTACAGGAACTATGTGGAGGTCAGTGCTGTCTGCTGGGTCCAGTAGATTTAATACTCTCACTAGTGATTGTAAGACGCTGTAGCCTATAGATACTGTCACTTTATAGATGTTTAACTCAATATAACCCTTAACAGGCAATGTGCACCAGCAGATGAAGACTTTAACACTCTGTTAGGAGTGTGATTGGTTAAAGGGGTTGTTCAGCTATATGTGTCTTGAATCAGTAGAACTGGATTCGTAGAATTGAAGCTTGTGGTAGGTCTACACTTTGATAGAAATGATAATATCAGTAGAGAAACTAATATTAATGACCAGGGAAAGCAAGAATATATCACTTCTCATTCAGTTGTTTATCACTGTGACCATTTTTAATAAGGGTAATATAGATACAACTCATGAAATCTAGAATATATTAAAAATATATTTTTAAATGTATTTATGTTTTACTTTACGTGCAAATAAGATGACTAGTAACATCAAATTATTTCACGCTCCTGCCTATCTGAGAGATAAGTAAAAGAACTTGTAAAGTACTTCATGGTTTATAGTTAAAATTACTCAAGATTAGTCCAACCAGTATGTAAATACACAAAATACAAGATTATTACAGTAATGACATTTTTAGTGGCTCATAATAAAATGTGCTTAATGAGTACTTTAAGGCAGGTATTTGGTATTCATAAGCAGTATAATATTTATACAATTAATAAATGATTTACAACACAATATAGTTGCAGTAGTAAGCAGATAGTGGTTATTAATGTATGTAATACTATAAATCCTCCTGTGGGCACACATATGTGCAAGCAGCGTTGTAAACAGATACTGAATGGCAATATGGTAAAATAAGGCTGTAATAATATGTTTGTCTTCATAGAATAACAGTAATACCAGTACATTTATAATTACTGACTGTATATAAATGCTAAGTACAGTAACAATGTGTTACTATTCACCACTACACACTACTCACCAAGATCATGTTAGAAAGAGCTAAGATGAAAAATAAATAAATAAATACAAATATCAATTAAATCAATAAAGTTTATATAATTTCGATATGTGGCAACAACACTCATTTTCTACCCTTTCTTCCTAGATTAAAGGGTCAATTCATCCAAAATACACAAAGAAAAATAATTTTATGGGAATAAGGTCTTTTTTATTTTGAAATATATTTCTATAGATATTAAAGTGGTAGAAAAAAACTCAAGAGGGAAATGTTGTTAAACGCAATAGCTAATTCTTCACCTTCAGGCCTTCAGAGGACTGATAGATGTGGTTGAGAGCTAGTGAGTGGACTATCAGTTAAGATCATTTGGTCAAAACCAAAATTAGTTGCATGGATAAACATGATGTGCTTTATGATTTGGCTTAACCTTTTATGGTAAAAGACCTTTTTCTGTTACTGATTGGTTTGTCTTCACTTGCATTTTGTTATTACTCAACAATCCTTCTTATCTTTTCACGGTCTTCCTCTTGCTGTTCCAGTGGGAGGACATGCGTGTTCTGGGCGCTGCTTTCCTGCCGGGCCACCGCTCCATGAACCCGTGCCCAGTGTACGATGAGTTCACAGGCACTCTTTTCCTGTTCTTCATTGCTGTTCTTGGCCACACCTCAGAGTCCTATCAGCTAGTGACAGGGAAAAATGTAACTCGCCTCTGCTATGTCTCCAGCACTGACAACGGAGACACCTGGAGTCCTGTCACTGACCTGACTAAGAGGGTCATAGGAGACACCATCAAAGGTCAGGAAAAGGAACAAAGGGGCAATTTTGCCTCTGTTATTCTGCCTTTCTAAGCTGGAATCAAGACTTGATATTGTGACGCATTTTTATTTGAGATATTACATCTGCAAAGTTTTATGTAAACAATGGAAATTTATATTGCTGTGCTGGGATCTGATCCAATATCCAATAGTCATGGGGTATTGACAAGATCTGCTTGTTGCTACTAACATAAAGTCAGGCCCTCCACAAGGGGTCGCCAAGTGATTACAATATAACTTACGGTATTAATATTTTTCCCAGTTTGGGTCAATATAAATACCACACTAGAGAGTAAATGTTACCAAGAAAGCCACTTAAGAATAATCTACTCTTTTTAAGCCTACATGTTGTGATTTTATTGTGGAGGACATTATTTAAGGAAATGCTACTGTATGAAGTCAAGATGACCTTTCTCTCATTTCTACTTTTTCCTTTTGAAATTCTGTATGGTTTTAAAAAGTGTTCCCCTGTAATACACCATTACAATAATAATAATAATAATCTTTTCTCTCTACTGTTGAGATTTGAGAAGCATATTCAAATCAACAAATTAAAACTTAATCTGTATATAATAACATCTCTGTGTTACTTCATGCTCCTTCCTTGCAGAATGGGCCACTTTCGCCCTCGGTCCAGGCCACGGCATCCAGCTGAAATCGGGACGTCTGGTGATTCCTGCCTACGCTTACTACATTGAGTGCAAAGAGTGTTTTGGACAGCTCTGCCAGACTGCTCCTCATGCCTTCTGCTTCCACAGTGACACCCATGGGCAGACCTGGCGTTATGGGGAGGCAGTGCCAGGCCCAGAGAGCGTGGAGTGTCAGATGGTGTCTGTGGATGAAGAGGATGGGACAAACGTCTTGTACTGTAACGCCCGCAGCCCCCTCGGCTACAGGGTGCAGGCCCTCAGTCTGGATGATGGAGCCGTCTTTCAGGAGGGGCAGCTGGTGCAGCGGCTGGTTGAGCCTCGAAATGGTTGTCATGGTAGCATAGTAGGATTTCCAGCTCCGTTACATGTATGTCAAAGTCTTAACCATCACTTACACCAACCTACACATCGCTCTAAACATTGGACATCCTACTTGACTCATTCAAATCACACCATCTCCTCCTTCTCAAACATTACTCCTGTCTCCACCAGCCCCTCTTCACCTGCTCAAAATACCCCTTCCAATTTCCTTACGCCTACATGGGTGGTATATTCACACCCAACATGGACCACTGCACGCAAGGATCTAGGTGTTTTTCTCAGCTTATTTCCCCGGGATCCAGACAGCTGGCGTGGCCCCTGGGTGATCTATGAGGGCCCCAGTGCCTACTCAGACCTAGCTTACCTGGAGCTGCCACCCTCACCTGGCACCCCACCCGCTGTGGCCTTCGCCTGCCTGTTTGAATGTGGCACCAGAACAGCTTATGATGAAATCTGCTTTAGCATCTTCACCCTCTATGAGCTCATTGACAATCTACCGCGAGATCAGCAGCTCAGAAGGAACAGTGGTGAATATAAACCACAGCAGAACCACAGTCAAGTGCTGAAGTCAAGCAGAGGGTGCACGGGTAGAAATGACGCTCAAAAGACATGTGTTCATGTGAAGAAGAGGAGGAAGAAGAGCAAGCTGAGTGAGCTGTGCTCCGTCTCTTAAATGTAGTTTTTCAATCTTGCATTCAATGAAGTTTTCCATCCAAGTCCATCCACGTTTTATAGTACCTCTACTTGACAAGACTGATTGTGTGTTCTGTTACACAGTGGATAGTGACATTATCTGAAACACTGTGTGACTCAGAGATGATTTCAGTTCACTATGTGGACTCTTTGCTTTGATGTTGCTCACCACTTGATTTTGTAGACCACATTTAGTGTCATTAAAGTTATCCTGACCTTTGAGTTTTTCCTTTTGAATATTTTCTGGCAAGTAATGATTCAAATACTGAATAAGACATAAAACAGAAGCTACTGTATAGTATCAGAGAATTATGGCTATGAATTTAAGAGTTTGGATCTCAAGAGTCTGAATGTGAATGGCTGAAAGAATGAAGATGAGCATAGTTAAACGTGGTTGGTGTCATTTGAATACTTGAAGTAACCTGTACATGTGTATTATTTACTGAAACATTTTTCTTTGCTATTTTTCTTTTTGGGTCTTTTGACCTTGTAGCAGTAACAAAATCTGGTCACAAGCCGTCAGTTCGACACACATAATAGAGACAGATGTGAACGGCAATGTGCCTCTGCTCTCCACTTATAATCAGATCACCCAGGATGAATGTTAATGCCAGGTGTAAACAGGGTCAAGGAGAATGACACTTGATGAAAACAATCTCACCATCTCTCCATTAGTAGCTCTTCTGGAGCTCTCATCATGATCTAATAATACAAAGCTCCAAAACAGCTACTGATGAACTTTGTGGTGAATGCTTTTGTTAACTACCGTTTCCATGATGTTTTATAAACTGGTGGCAGTATTTCCTGTGAGAATATGTAGTTATGGTCTCTGTTTTTCTCTCAGTCTCTCTCTCTCTCTCTTCCTCTTGAGCCAACCAGTCAAGGCAGATGACTGCCTACCTAAAGCTTGACTACACTTGAGGTTTCTTTCCATTAAAAAGGGGAGTTTTTCCTTGCCGTTGTTGCCAAGTGCTTGCTCATAAGGGAATTATTGGGTCTCTTTTAGCAAAATTAAAGAGTACACTCTAGACCTACTCTATGTGAAAAGCGCCTTGAAATTTGGCACCATGTGTATTCACTGTGTATATATTTCTGTTTTAATTGCCAAGACATCTTGAAGTTTTTGGCTCGGTGAATGTCTACATTCAATCTCTGCATGCCAAGCAAGGCTGCAACCTATCAAACTCTCATATTAGTCACACCTGTTTCTCCAGCAGCAGCTCTAATGGGATAACTACTTTTAAACTAATCAATTCTTCTCGGGGATGGTGTTGAAACATTTAGCGGCTGATAGCTTAAGTGAGATGTAGCAGAGCAAATGAAGAACAGACCCAGATAGAGTGGAGCAGTTTGTTTAGTTAAAGAGAGAAACCATAAACAGATCGTGCTAGGAAGATAGCAGGATCTGGACAATCTCTTCTCTCTCTGCCTCCCCTCCCCTTCTCCTCTGTTACATAAGTCCACACTGGCAGGGGAGGGGGGTCATTTCCCTGCCTGAACTCCTTGACAGAAGCGGTCGCTGCTTTCCTTTTCTCTAGCATCTGTGTTTTTACGGCACACTACAATGAGGATCATCATTGTTCTGGCTCTGTTAACCACGGTAAATAGGAGCCTCAACACAGTGATCAGAACTGAAGCTGACTCAGCAGACAATTCAACTCACGCCACCAGCGGTCAAGTGAGAACGGATGAATCTTGGATCAATGAGGTGAGAGGAGGTGACAGGTGAGAGGAAACACTAATCAAGTGATGGGAAATGAATGATTTGCACAAAAGAAGAACTACGCACTAAAAGATAACAGATAATATAATCTTTGTTGCAGTCATTGTCACAAGACCATTCTGTACATAGTACAAAAGCCATTATCAGCTCAAGTCAAAACACTGAGCTTGCTGTATGTTTTCACTCTAGGAGCATAGAGGTCAAATGGTGCTAAAATCAAGGTAATAAATATGTTTTCCACAGGGATCAGACAATATAGGAGGAGGTTACACTACAAAATTATCTACAAAGTAAAAGTTTGGAATCTGTCTCCAAATTACAAAATTATTGAAAAGCCATGGCTGAGGATGGGCAGAAAAGAACATGTGTAACGATGAAGGACGGTGGCAATGTCAGAGTCCAGTATACAGTTTGACAGTCTTCAGTTCTTCCACTTGTTCTTCTTTGCAGGAAGCTGGCCTGTAGCCTCTAAGTATTTGTGGATGAGTTCTTCTTGTGTGGCTGGCAGACAGGGCTGGTATCTGCTGTATTCCATGGTGTACTCGCCTTTTCCCTGAATTAAAAAGAAAAAGTTATGTTTTATTAAAATGCTAGTGGTAACTTCAGTCTGTCATTTTGGTGAAACTGTGCACAGACAGGATGAAATCTAATGGCTAGGTTGATTAACTTTTCATAGAGCTCCATCACCAGGTCAGAATTTCAGTTTGTCCAATACTGTGGTTTATGACCAAGTAACTGAAAAAACCCCATTAGCTTTAGCTGTTCAGTCCTAATTAGAACATATTCACATACTAATATGTAAACATTAAACCTGCAAGACATTAGCCTGTTAGTAACATTAGCATTTAGGTCAAAGCACAGGCTTCCAGAC
>JANJYP010059757.1:0-23012 GCA_024605115.1 Rastrelliger brachysoma
TTGCTGTGATCTATGGTGCTGTATATTTCAGAAATTTAACACAGTATGAATTCAGACTTGAGCAACACTAGAATAAATAATGTTTAAACAGTTGAGTGTTGTAGTGGGTCAGCCAGATTAGCCAAAGCACAAAGATATGATGCAAGGTTGTTCTTGCAAAAAATCCTTGTCTCATCAAAAGTCTATAAGATGGATGATTATGGGCTAAAAATACGGTCATAAGTATTGTAATGTAGCTGTGTATTGCCTTACAATATCTGAATGTGAAAACATTTTGTATGAATATGTTCAAATATGTGATTGTGTAAAAAGATTGAACAAATTAATGTGTAAAAATATCTGAACAGAAAGATTTAATGTTTGAATCCATAAGCAGCTGTGCATTACATGATGTGAACAAATGAAAATGATTTGCACATAACATTTCCAATGTGTGAGTGCATAAAGAAATTTTGCACAAGGTTTGCAGTCACACATCAAAGGTGTGCAGTTACAAAAAAGATTTGGAGTTATACATCTATCTGGGGGTGAAATACCTATACCTTTTTCACACATTTGACAATTCCTCCTGAACAGCCAATGGGGATCCCATGAAACACTGGGGATGTGTCAGCTGAAGGCATGGAAGGCTTGTACTGATCTTGCTTATAAAAATATGATGATTTAAATATGCTTTATTTGTAGGTGTAGGACAAGCAACATGGATGATATTTTTAAAAGAAAGAAATGTTAGGAGCCACTATTTAATTTGGTTCCTATATTGTTAGTAAAGGTGGAGTTATTTCAATAAAAATGAAACTTATATGTCTAGTTAACAAGTGATCCATCACCAATAATCATTATGTTAGACTATAATCTTTTTCAAAGGAGTTGGATGTTGTCTTTTTCAATGGAGTTCACTTTCACAAGCAAGACTCATTACAAATAGTTTATTTTTATATGGGAGTTCGACATTAGCGTTGTTAAGTTCAAAGGGCTCACAGGGTGCTCCACTGGGTTGTGTTTCCAGTCCCTTCAGGAGACCCACCCCCAGTGTTTCAGAGCATCCTCATTGGCTTCTCAGGAGGTAGTATCAATGTGGGACAAAAGTAATCTAAGTGTTATTTGTCCTCTTAGACTTGATTTGTACTTTTTATACATACATCTTTGTATAACTGCAAACCTTTTTTTGCAAAGTTGTGATTGTATTTTATTTAATTTGTTTTAATTATCCAAATCTTTCTTCATTTGTTCATAAAATGTCATGCACAGCTACAGATCTTACATATTCAAAAATTAAATCCATTTGTTTATTTATTTTTTTACACATTTAAACATTTGAATTCAATTCATAAAAACATTTTCACAGTTCAGTGTATTCATACAAAATGTTTCACACATTTAGATACACAGCTACAGTACTTATGACCCTATTTTGAGCCCATACATAATCTGATTCAAGGACCTCTCTGCTGTTCTAACTTTGGCAGTCTTTGTGAAGGCCAAGTTCCATACACAAAGTCATTTAAACAATCCTCCCTTTTGCAGTGACATACTTAGCCTTATTAGCTCTTATACTGCTATAAACTATACATGCAAAAATTTAATGATTAAAAAAGCACAATGATTCTAATCAGCTGCCCCCTAATATACTAAAACACTTAATCCTTGGAGAGGCCAACTCTCTGGGGAGGCTCAAGTGAAAAATGACTTCTCTGTCTCCAGGCGCTGTTATTTCTGGTCATTTCTAATTGGTTTTAACTAAAAGCAACCACTCTGAGACTCCACAGGTTACACCAATGCATCGCTATGGAATTGTCTGCAAATAGAAGATATACATCCAAATTAGTTTTAGAGGACACCACAATTGTCTTTCAGAAGACAAAAGGAGAACGTACAGAAAAAAATATATGCCTTACTGGAAAAGGCAAGAAGTTGGGAGATCCCAAAGGAGAAAGGAGTGTTATCAGGATGAACCTGAGATCATAGTAGCCCTTGCTGACTTGAGGTTCCATGTCACACACCCCTTGCCTCTTACAAATGTCACCCAGACTCATGTTCAGTGCTTCCCCCAGTAGTTCTGCATTGCCAGGCCTGTGAGTCTCCAGGTGAGTCCTCTGTGCTGTTTGGTGGCTCGTGAATTATGCATTGCAGCAGAGGAATTGCGAGACCCAGGAGGGCCAAGAAACAGCAGGCATGGCTGGGAGGCAGATTGAAGACTCTGACAGAATTTTAATTGTACCTCAGGGAAAATTGTGATAAGTGCTATTGTTATTGGTAAGACACTGCTACACAGGTTCACTTAAATATAAGAGTTTAAAAAATGACAAGATTCAAAAACACCTATTGTACAAAGTCCAAGGATATGGACAAAGGATAAAGTCCAAGAAATATGTATTACTGTGGGGCCAATGTTAATCTGAAACATGCACAGAGAACCAGTGAAGATTAGTCATGTTGAAAGAAAAAACATTGAGGAAATGTTTACAAACTAAGCAGGGGACTGCCTATTTAGAAACCACTGAGCCATTCCATTCAATTGTGCTGTTTTGTAATTCATTGCAGTACTGCAGGTGAAAAGCCAAAATGTCCAGGTTTTACTGCTCTGATGTTGTTCACTCTGATCCTGATTCTAACTGTACTATACGGTAATTCTCCTCTGAGTGCGAGCTGGTCTCTGGGGGCCTTACGGATGCAGGAAGGCCCTGGGCGCTGGTCAAAGTGAGGCCAGGGGCACAGACATGTCTCTGTGTACTCTCTGCACTGGCGGTTCCCAGCCCAGCGGTAATCTCCCAGTGATCGAGCCTCAACCACATATGAAACCCAATAGCCTTTCAGCCTGCACCATAAATAAAGACAAACCACACTCTGCAGACCACCCTGGATCACTTTACTGTAACTGAACAGCAGTGTGTACAGGGCCACCAGTGGGTATGTTTATACATTTGTATATAAAGGCTTTAATTATTATATAATGTGAAATGTATACGTTATAAGAAGGGCAGGGGTTGCTCTGCCTCTCCAATAGAGAAGAGAAACATTCCTTAGAGACACACTTGTGAATTTCTACTCACATTACAATTTATTACCGTAGCCCTGCACAAGTTGAATACAATTACCTACACAATTACCTACAGCTCCCAATGCAGCCATGGCATAACTCCAGTTATGCACTTTGTTTTGTTTTTTTTTAACAATAATGGGCTGTAAGCCAATAGAGCTGCACACCTTTGGGCTAATCTATTCAGGCTGAATACTGCAGTCAAATGAGGATCTCTAATCTACAGTATGATCTACAGTATCATTTATCTCACTTGTTTTGTTTTTCTCAGTCTTCTGTTTCTTTGCATGGCTGAAAAGGATGATTCACCGCCAATCTACTTCAGAAAACCACAGTGGTAGACTGCTTCTGCCAAAGGTATGTCATTGTAACAGATGAAGTGTTGCATAAGATTTATTTACTCGACTCCCCTATCCAAGCTCAGTGTGCATCGTCTCAATAAAAGCAGAAGTAAAAGATGGGATTAGGATAGGCAACTTGATGTGTACTCTGACAGTTAGTGACAATCCATTACCAGAGCCATCCAAGTCTGTACAGATTTTACACACAAGACTACTTGTATAATCACCTCAAGGGGAAGAAGTCTAGTGCTTTGATGACAAACTAATGTTAGCTAATATCAGCTCTATAAAGGCTGACTCAGAAATATATTGGAACCCTTTCATTAGCATCACTCATTCAGTTTCAATTCTCATCCAGTAAAGTACAGTACAGCAGGCACTTGTCTAATGAACAAGAGTCTATGGGGAAGGATCACTCTATGTGAGTGTGTTGGAAGTCAAGGTCCCACAACAGTGGACTCATGGCTCTGCTGATAAGGACTTGGCTGTAATTGCTCAAATGGGAGGGAACTGCAGCCCCATTAGGTCTGGTCTTAGCACTTGCCAATAAGCCAAACTGCCCCTCTGAAGCCTCCCATGTAATGAAAACTTCCTCTGAGATGAATTACATGTCTGTCAATCCACTAATTAATATCATGGACTTGTCTTTTTGCTTCTTCACATTAACGAACTGAGTGAGAGAGATGGGGATTGAGGTATTTTCTGAGAACTGGAAGACATAAAGGAAGGAAAAGCAGAGGCAAACTAGCGAACGTACTGCTACTGTGATTCACTACAGTCATGGTCGGCACTTAGTGCAGTATCTATTTTTCATGTATTTCATAATTAAAACCTGCAAGTTCTGTAAGCCTTCCATGCTCCATGCAGATCAAAGGTAGTCCTATTAGCAGGGAGTTCATCAGTGGAGCCGCTCTTCCATTTCCAGGCAATAGAGCCATGCTTAAAGCACAAATACCCTGTAATTATACACATGTGTGATAACGGGACAGTCATGGAGCTGGACTATGATTAATAGAACACAGATCACAGTTTCCTGCTCCTTTTTTCAAAGTTAACACAACAGAAGACTTTACACATGAGGATAACCCATGCGTAGCAGATAAAGAGGTTGATGAAAGACTGAATACATATTTCACACATTGCCTCTTGTGGTGCAGGTGGAGTGTGCTTCAGTTTGTTGCCTTCGCCTTCCCTGCTGCATTCGCTATGTAAATGTAATCGGAGGATAACATGGGATAAAGCTCTGTTGAGCAGAGACATGATGCCTCCCTTCTGCAGGGATAGAGGGATACAATGATACCTCACATGGCATAATCAACAGAATGAGCTGTGTTGTGTTATTTATTTGTCCTATTGACTCCAAGGTAACTTTACCATGGGATAACTGTCTGGATGCTTGGGCTGGGAGATCCACCAACACTGTAACCAGATAACTGATAAATAGAGGAATCAAATCTGTTTTTCATTTTAAAATGAAGAATTTGATAGTAAATGTAAACAATGTTATGTCTGAAACAAGGGCATTACCATGTTAATTTTATTTTCCATGTGTCGGGGAATTGTTGTACTGGATAAATGCCTTGCAGAGATGTACAAATACTTCATGACAAGTAAAAAATATTGCATTCAAAGTTGCACTTATGGTAAATATTATCAGCTAAATATATAAAAAACGACTCATTATGTAAACCAAATGATCCCTGCAGTGTTAAATAATTATATTTCATGCTTTAGGAATAATAATATAAAATATAATAATACAACACTAACAGGTGTAAACAGCACATTAATATTGCAGCTACTAGAGGTCAGGGGTCGCGTTAACTGAATATTTACCGTCATTGACTTTTTTTTTTTTTTAAATGATGACGGAAAAATCTGAAGGCCAACTGTCATATTGACAAGTTGCAATTCACTTTCCTGACCACTTGGTGGCAAGTGAGCATATTAATTGGCTCTTGCCTCTATCGTGACTTAACTGCAGTGTTGTAGGCTACTTCTACACACCATGCAACATCAACATCTGCTGCAGCTCTGCTTGGTTTAAGAACTGAGACATCATAGCAATTAGTGTCTGAAATACTTCTTTTATTTTTATTTCTCCGTAACAGTTCATCAGTAATTATCTGCAGACACAGCTGGAGTGCGCAGTGTGTAGTCTACTGGACATCGCTGTTTCTAGGACGTAATCATTCTCACTGTAGACGACTCTTAAGAGCTCATATATAGGCTATTATTTCCTTAATTTATTTTGTGATTAGATTATAAATATAGACTTGCTTGGTGGGGTTGTGCGTTCCTCACTTTGGGTGTGTGGTGAACAGGAGGAGGATTGAGAAGTAAATAAAGATTGAAGGAGATAATTTCATGAGGTAAAAATATGTTCTGAATTTTGAAAATGATTACAACTCTGTTTTTGCAATAAATACTAACTTTTTGGCTGTATAATGCTCAGGGATGGAGTTAAGGACAAATGGTGATCTATGCTGCCGGGGTCGCCTGCTGCAACTGATCACTCAATTATTCCCAAAACGAATAGGATAGATTATACTTTATTAATAGATAGATCACATACTTTATTAATCCCATGGAGTAGCCTGGTGTGACTTTGAGTGTGGAGTGGGGGAGGCAAATATGCGGCGAGCGTTGAGCAGAAATCCCCCCACCACCACTGGCCATAGTCCGGTTTTTTTTTGTCACAGCGGAGAAAAATATATCCTGCATATATTCTTCTGTTTGATATGTGTATCCACTGTGTGGATTCTCTGTTCTGTTTGGACTGAACATTAATTAAAATGAATGAAAATTTAACTTAAGGCTATTGAATATATCATTATCATCATAAAAAAAAATAAAGTGACAGGTAAAAATAGATTGTGGCGGGTTTTTTATGACCCTGTCATTCAAAATGACAGATAACGAAAAAGTCTAGCGCAACCTCTGGTAGAGGTTGATGCTAATTTGGAGGGGTTGGAGTGTGGTGGAGGGTTGATTTTATATACTGCTGGGTGGTGTAATTTATTGTGTAACAGGACACCTATTTATATGTTCACCACAGGATTACAAACACTTAAGGGCAGATTTACTAAAGGTTTGCATGTGTTAAAACGTGTGCAAACTCACTGCACACGCAAAAAAATGTACAAACTGATTTACTAAGAGTGCGCACTGGGGGTTGTGCTTTTCAAAGGAGCAAAATAGCGTGTCTGCAACAGTTAGTATGCTTGCCATGATGAATATGCAATATGGGGCGTTTACACGCAATTGTGCGTGTGATGGGAGGAGAAAATGTAAATATATTAATTTAGCACACGCAAAGTGATTTATCAAACCTGAGATCAATTTTGCTCACAGAAATTGCGGCTATATTTGATAGGTTTCAAAAGGTGCAAACAGCTTGTGTGCATAAATGCGTACACATGGCAGCAGAAAGATAACTGCACCTCAAATAGGCGTGTCTCCTCTACGTCTGCACCTGATGTCATTTACGCAATCACCCGCAAAGCAGGGTCCAGCCCCACACGTAAATTAATACACGCAAATTGGGATCTTAGTAAATCTGGCCCTTAATCTGCAAAGTATGACTGTCACTGTCAAATAAATCTAATGTAACTTAAAGTATAATATTTGCCTCTGAAATGTAGCAGAGTGCAAGTATAAAGCCAGTCAAACTGAAATACTTCAATAAAGTAAAATTATCTCAAATCTGCAATAACTGTTTTTTGGCCCCTTGGGGGAGGCAGAGACAAGTTGTGAACACAACACTGACATAGTACACATTTTTATTTAATATGGCAAATTTTTTAGTAAACACTGGTGAATGTTGGTCCAATATTCACTTTCCTTAACTATAAAACTCAGTTTTTGGTCTCTACCAACTCCCAGACAGCTAAACAATGAGCTGAAATTTGCTCTTAAGCTCGGTAAAGCCAAGGGAAGCTGAAGGGTTGCTAAAAATTCTCTGTAGGTTCATCATTACAAGCTATAGTAAACTGTTGTTTCATATAAAAATACAAATGACCACTGCTTTAATTACAGCACTTAAGTAAATGCACTTGAACAGAAGTTGAACAATATGATCATGGTGCAATTTAAAATGTATACAGAGTTTATATCTAAAAAATCTGCTGACTGTATATTGCTGCTACAAAGCTTCCTGCTGTCTATGGGGTTCTTCTTATGCCACTGTATAACAATGTCAGAGGAAGAACTTGTGGTGAAGTCATATGAAAGAGGAACTATAATTAGCCATACTAGCATTCGCACACTCATAGGCATAACAGTTGAGTTGTTTAAGCTTTCTTACTGAAAGCATAACAATCCTCCGCTGTAGAGCCAAGTTAACAGTAGGGAGTAAACCACTGAACTTCCTCCAGGCTCATGAGGTCAGTTACAGTTCACAGTCCAATAGCCCTACAATAACAACTGGACAAGGTAACAGGAAGGGCTGTTGGTTTATCAAGTAGAAGGATGACAATCCTAATATACGCTTGGAATGTTACATGATAAAAACAGGGCACTTGTCCAGAAGGCACATCCTAGAGCCAGGTCAGGTTACAAAGAGGACAGACTGAGGGCAGAGATTTTGCACCTTTCACAACAGAAACATCCAATCAGCATCATCACAGTTATGGCCTTTAAAAAAAGCAGATCCACTTTCTAACCTACCCCATGGTGTTCAGTGAGGCTTTGTGGAATACTGCCTATTTGAAAAAAACAAACATCATATTATTTTTATGCAACTGTCAGCTCTGTGATGTAGACAGCCAGACACATGGAATGAAAAGCATACAGAAAATGCCACTTACAATTGGCCCAACACATTTAACAAACACCTGCAACATATGCACAGACAACCCAATGACACTGTGCAGTCTTTAAGTCAAGAGGGGTCTGAAGTGGAGGCTGGGAACATCGATACTGCAGCCACAGCCATACATTCTTAGCAATATGAAAGCTTGCAGCCGTGGCCAGCAGTAATAATTAATAGCATAGTCTATAAGCATTCCATTAGGTGCAAGCAGCTGTCATAAACATCTTAATTAATTTACAAAGCAAGCAACTAGGGAATTATGGCGACGTAAAAATCTGCTTCCCTCTGCCGCTCCATAGCACTGGAACAGATCGGGCTTTTAAATTTTTAAACATGCCTTTCATGTTCTCTAGAGCACTAAAAAGCCTTTGAACAGTCAGCTTGTTAGGAGATGCACCTAGCAGCCCAATACCTACGGGTCGTCTTGCTATTCTTTTCATACGGTGATGAGGTTTTGGGCCTCTCTTTGCTGCTCCAGCTTGACTCAAGGAATTTCTCTCTTCCTGTTTGGCATCAGGCCTCCCTCCTTTTTTTCTTTGTCACAGTGACATAATGTGTTTTTATGTCAAATACTTCAGTGCTCTCTCCATCCATCTCAGTTTCTTTCAATAATTTTCTATGAACACAGAGGACAAAGATTTAAAGCGAACCTTCAGACTATTTTCCTTTAGCTATAGTTGAAGATATTATTTAAAAAATGCAACAAGTCCTCTAAATTAAATAACAATATAAGTTGTCCACAAGGAGCCATGGGAACATTTTCTAATATGCTGCCTCTATCAGCAGTAAATGACAGGAAATTATTTGTCTGTCTTATCCATACCTTCACAAATCAGTGAAGGTATGGATAAGATTTGGGAAAAAATTGGTTAGGGTTAGAGAAGGAACTGGTTCATGAATTTATTTTGTTAAGAAATTTGTAATTCTCATTCACGACTGGGAAAAGTAGTGTGGGAATGAAATATATTTGCAACTACTTCACAAACTGTCATGAGACATCTGAACTACGACACAACAGTCGCATTAGACATAATTACTATAGTCGCTAGGTGGCGTCTGTCACCCATATCTAACTTGTTTTTGGCGAATTAATTTATGACCTAGACTATAGTGTAATTGTTTCTTAGAAGGACATGCTCGAAAAATCACAGTTTAGCAGCAGAATTATTTCAGACTCCAAAACAAAAACTACCACTGTGCCTTATGTAAGAGGGGCATCCTCTTGGGGATACTAGACTGCAGCTGAGGGACAGCAGCAAGAGAACAAGGATGTCACTCTTACACAGCACTGTAATCTGGACTGTACAGTGCCAAAGCAAGGGTCAGAGTGTTGTGGTAAAAAACTCTCTTCTATACCTGCTCTCACTCAGAGAGGGCAAGATTAGACTGGCCACTCCATTATAGGAGAAAGGCTTAAGAGCATTTCCACTTTCAGAGCTAGGATATCAGCAGCTTCTGACACTAAGCAGGCCTGACCCATCATTTTGGAGGGGGCTGGGTGGAGGCTATCAGCTGTCTACCCAGCAATACAGTTTGGGAGAATCTGGGCTAAAGTCCTTTTTTCATGACCACTATAGAGGAAATATTTTTTTCAAAAAAATACACTGCAGTTGAAGCACAACAGTACATGTATGATTATTATATTAAGAAACGGGGCCTACACCTCCTCATATCATTAATATATATACTCACGATCTGCAATTATGAGTCAATTTAACTATGCAGAACATCTACAGTATGCCATTTAGAAAGCGGACATTGAATTTTAATGTGCCCATTATTCTCTGATGATAGCCGGGCATCACATATCCCTTTTTTCTCACTTCCATTCTAACCTGTCTCTCCCTCCCCATCTCTCTCCATTTCAGCCCGTGCCATATTTGCTTAACCCAGCCACTGTGACAGCACTCAATGCTAAGGCACTCCCAAGGCAGATGATCAAAGTCAGCAGTCAATTCACATTACAATGCATTGATTTGATGTTTCCTAACCTCCCAGGCCTTTCTCTAATGCTGCCAAGGACCTTCAGGATATTTCACAGTGTACCTCCTTTCCCAGCTTTTCTCTGCCTCCTTTTCTCTCTCTCTCTCTCTCTCTCTCTCTCTCTCTCTCTCTCTCTCTCTCCTCTTCTNGTATCTGAAAATATGGTTGACAGAGATGTTTCTCTGGTCATGTTTGCATATAATTTGAGTCTTTATTCTGTCTATGTTTAACACAACTGAAAACCCAGCAGTAATTCATATGAGGACAGCCACTTCCTAACCACTCTCCTTTCACTATGTAATTATTACACTTCATTCACCTGCTGTTTCAAATATTGTTTTAGAGTAAATCACCCCCTTGTTCTAATATACCACACTTCGTTTGCTTCTCATCTCTTATTCATTTGCAACTCTTTATTGAGTTGGCTTCTATGCTTTAGTGCTTGCCATTTCCCTCTGAGGGGGGCTGTTCAGAGCACTTCCATGTTTTATTCAATTATGAAAACCTAATATGATGGGAAGGTGTGCATGGTACATTCTCATAACTATATATTATTTCAAACATATATATTCTATCTCTCTGTTGTTAGGTTCCAAGCAGCCTATACAGATGCATGCTCTTTTTGTTTCTGGCTTTCACCCTGTTCACCAGGTTAATAAGGGGCACAAACAGAAATAGAGTTACCTATGTTTAACAACTGAACCTACTGCATCTCTCTTGCTTTTGGAAGGAAGAGAGTTACTTTGCTTTTTTCACTCAGAGGTTGTCAAAATGCATAAGCATCATGGACAAGCCACAGTGACACACTGACCTACAAGCACAAAGGAGAACTTTGTCTGCCTTGATAAACACAAACACATGCAGAATGAGCTAGATAGGGGAGAGAAAAAGAGAGAGAGAGAGAAAAAAGAAATGGGGAAATAAGAACTATTGATTTATATAAGACAGGCATTCCTTAAACAGCATTAGTCATTGTGGTTGTGTGCTGCAAGCTGGCTCTTTAATTATTCCTCAGAAGCCAGACAAACTCAACGTGGCGTGAAGAGTGCCTATTGATTTCTGCCTAGCAGATGGGACATACTTACTTATAGCAATTCACAGTCTGTAGAAGATCAGAAAGACAGAGGTGGTACTTACCTCCTATTCACTCTACAAAGCAACAACAGAGAAACTGTTACAACCGGCTATTAGGTCAGACTAAAGAGCTAACCTGTTGTTTCATGGCAACTGTAACCTACAGGTTAGTGGTACTTGCTGTGGTACAGCCTGAAGTTACGCCCAAAGAGAACAAGAGGAACTGCATGTCATTCAGCTAAAGGTAAAGAGTGGGCTGACCGAGAAAATGATGATGGGATAGATGTGTTAATTACGGTGGCCTGTAATTTGTGTTCTGTGTAGGCATAATGAGGCTACAACTAGTGACTGTATTCACTGAAAAATGCTCAAGATGATGATGATGATAGCTGTTTTGGCCAACCAATAGTCCAATTCAAAAGATATTCAATTTAGAAAACTACTTGAAAGATCAAAGTAGCAAATCTTCACATTTATATTGAATGCTGGAAGCTGTTTTGAAATTTTTACCTGATAAATTATTAACAAATTACAAAAATTGTAATGTCTGTCATAATGAGCTAGTTGTTTTAGCAATATTACACAGTGTCAGTTTCTGTTTAGCTACATTTCTCTCTCTTTCTCTCTGACACTCTCTCTCTCTGTGTGTGTGAGTTCTTTGCCCAAAAGACTAGCTTTCAAAAGCAAGGATGATATGTGAAGGGAAAATATCTAACACTATGGTAGGTGTATATTGTTTTATACATATATACACTAAATCTGTGATAAGATATTAAATTGTGCTACTTAAATATCAAATATTGGACAAAAATACCAAGTATCAAACTTGCATAGAAGGCTTTAGAGTAAAAATCTGTCTTGCTAGAATGTATCTGACTGCCACTCTATTTTTATTTTATGAGAAAGACTGAGCACAGACCTAAGGTTTCATCTGAGCTCTGGAGAGAGAATTCCCCTGCATGGCTTCACAATACACAGACAGCACATTTAGAGATGTCAGCCCCTAGTTAGAGAAGAGTCCGTGCGGTGAACCCACTAACCCCATGTCTTCACCATGTCTAGCCAGATTGCTCTGGAAACCCCAGTTAAAAATGCATTTGGTGTAGTTGCTGCGACAGGCAGACTGCTGTACTAGGCATGCCAGGTGGGCAAGTAGGCTTGCATGTGTTGCTCACAACCCTGGTTAGTGAAATGCCACAACTCTGTGCCTCATCACTGCTGCTTCCCCTGCACTTACATAATTTACACAAGCAAAGGGAGGGGAGAACAGCAGGGGGGGATGGGTGTGTGATGGGAGGGTGCCCAGCTATGGGGAGCTCACGTCCAATTGCGTTTGGCCATGTGGAGAGACAAATACGGCAGTATGAGCAGAGCTCATGCCACAGCAGGCTTTGATGACTACGTGCTGAGACGCCCCTACGACATGCTGATAGACAGTAGAAAGGACCCACCCCTCCTTTGCATTTACGAAGCCAAGCGGAATATAGACGCAACAGGAACAAGGCAGAGAGTCTGAGCACATTAGAGGTGCACTGATCCAAGACCATGGCATGGTTATTTATTAATCAGCTGAGCTTAGCTAACTGCCTGCATAGATGAACAGCACAAGCTTGTGGTACACTGCAGCATCCGCCCCAAGACAGCAACTTAAACTACATGATGTATTAACTTCAGATAAAGCTGTTTGATTGTGTAATTTTATTTATCCTCATATTTTTTAAATTGCCTGTGTCACTTTTCACTAATGCTTACAGAGGGTGTGAAAATAATGCAACCCAACAGTGAACAAACAATCTAAAGCTTAGTACTGTAGTGTGCTGATTTGGCTACAAAACAAAACATTACTATGTGATCCAAAGTAAATACTGTCAGAGTTGAACAGCAAACAAAGAATGTTTGCCCATTTGCACATTATTCATCTCCTAGGGTGAAGTCAGTGATGAGTAACAGCATGGCGATGTTGTCAGTAAATACACTCTAACATACACAAAATCACCTCTTTCATGTTGTACTTTTGGAGTTCACTGGCACCACAACACTGCGCATTGACAATGTTTTTTGCCAATTCCAACACCTCACAGTTGGGGTGTCAGCACATTGAAATGGTGTTGAGAAACATAGCCTTTTAACTGAGAAGAAACATCTCTTGGAGAGAAAAAAAGAGAAAAGAAAAACAGAATGGGATGCAATTCTCTAGAGTGTATCACCCCCATGTCTTCTCCACTGTTTTTTGGCAGTCCGAGTAATACACAGAAAAGTAGGCACATAACACTCTCTCCACCTGAACACAAAGGGAAACATCTCAGCCTGGTATTTGGGCTTCAGAGACTAATAGGAAGCTTGCACATCACCAGAGGGAAATGTTTGCTAGGCTCTCTATTGGCTTATACTGTTGATGCAGGTTTTATAGACTGAAGTGTTTTTGCTAAGTTCTTCATTATTTCACAAGCCATTTGCAGAGGTGCTGTTGAGGAGTGATGGAGGCTTCTGAAAACATTTGGGGAGCAGGCAGTGAACAGGAGAGGTAGAAAGTTGATGTAGTTATTACTAGACACTTCCTTTCATCATTTCAGAGACTACCTCACACACTCGCTCATTCTCCCAGACTCTGCAGCACTGAGCTGAGAGAGCCTAAGCCTCTTGGACAGTTCATTTAGGATAATGCAATGATGAAAAATTGGGATGGGGAAGGGGGTATCTAGTGTGCACGCCAAATCATGTCTGATAAATGTATCTTTTCAAAACGTCTCCTCTGACTCAAATGCATTTCAAGCAAGATGCAAAACACGTCAGCAAAGACAAGAATGATTATTTTCATAACCTGCCGAAAAAATAAAAAGGCAATCTGAAGTGCAGACATATAATTATTTTATGAATTCAAATGAACAACACAAAAAGGATATTTCAAAGAAATTTTCCCATAAAAAGATGGGACAGAAATTATCTAGGGGCTTTTTTCCCTTTCTTCAGACTTCAGAAAAGAGAAATTTATTTCTGCCTTCATCTCTAAATTGGATGCAATTTATTGCCTCTCCAAAGCTCATTTTTCACTGGCTTGCAGGATCCATGGGCCATGGCAGGCAATGCGTATCTGCCCGCCTCCCCTGGCCTCGGGTGCTAATATGTGGAAACTGGCCTGGGGATATGGAGCCCAACCAATGGAAGAGGAGGCAGAGGGACAGAGGAGAGAATCAATCCCTAATCGCTGAGGAGTAGGCAGTAGGAGGGGTGAAGAGGAAGTTTAGAGGAAAAAAATCAGGAGAGAGAAAAGACTGAAAGCAGTGTGTTTACCAGTAGACATTTGGGTGCTGTCAGCTGACTGCAAGAGCTCTGGGATGTCAGAAAAAGAAAAGGGAGTTATATAACCAGGTTGTTAAAGCAGGGGGAGTGAGTGAGAGAGACAGACAGACAGACACACACAGAGAGAGAGAGAGAGAGAGAGAGAGAGAGAGAGAGAGAGAGAGAGAGAGAGAGAGAGAGAGAGAGAGAGAGAGAGNAAGTGACAGGGACAACATGATCAAAGCAAAAACAAACATGTACACAGTGCTGCTTGCACAGACACCAGACTGAGGCAGGTGAGTGTCCAATGAGTGGAGTTCTCTAGTGAGAAGCTGAAGATGCAAGCACCACACAGATGTGAACACAGGTCATGGGTATATTACATCCATCATGTATGCATAATCTTGGTGCAGGGTCTCATGTAAGTAATGTTCACATGCCCCTGGAGCCACATGGTTGCCTGGTTACACCTGCACTGTGAAGCTTTTTGGGCTTCATCCAGCTCTACAGACAGAAAATTGCAGATAGTCCACGCTGCACCACAAGCCAATACCAACTAAGGCCACTAATAGTTTCTAAAAGTCCACTCAACCCTTAAGTACCCACCCATCAACTACCATTAGCTTTGCACTTGAGCTGGACTCCATCAATTTGGTGTGTGACTGTAACTTAATAAATAATTTAATCATCTCATTTGTGCAGGATGCAAAACAAGAGCTTAATTTGAGAAATCTGCCCTGTTCAAAAGCACACATGCTGCGCACCCACACATAGACATTAAGTACAGTTAGCTCAAGGTGCATTCTGTCCTATGACCTTGCTGTTACACTTCCGCAGAGCAATGAATAACTATCGCATTTCTTTGGCTGACAGCTGACACCAAGAGGCCCAGGTGATATACGAGACATGACAAGTGATTCTAATTAAATGTAGAGCTTGTGGATGTAAAGTGGCAGGAAGGGAACAAATCCTGTCCAGGCAGCAAGCAGCAAAGCGGCATGCCTTGCTCCAAACGAGATGAGCCGGGCTGTCAGGGCTGCCTCAGCTGTCCTGTAAACCTGGGCCCAGCTCCCCAAGGGGACTGACAGGTTTCAGCTGGAGGGGAGAAGGCACACTGCAAGCCTCCTGCCCTTCCACAACAACAAACACATGACACACAAACAAGCAGTTCTGATGCAAAGCAAAAAGCCATGTGGACCATGTGCATTTGTCACATAACTAGGTACTAACAAGGCACAAAGCATGGTCCTCCATATCCAGATCCCAGTTGAAGTCTGTCATGAATGTATCCACCCCAGTGACTGAATAGAAAAACAGACAAGAATCACAAAGAATCAATAGATACAGGAAGCAAGACACCTCTGTTGATGCTGTATCCCGCATGCATTTTCACCATGACTGTATTCATCCAGCTCAGCCTGAGAACAAAGGACTAGACATGGTGAGAGTTTTTCACAGACAGCAAGTTTTTTCTTTTTCTTTCAAGGCATGGAAGAGCACCCAGTGGTACTCAAGGCAAACATGAGTGTGTCAGTATGTGACACAGGACTGCACTTTACAGCAGACACTCACAGGGCCCTCAGCTTCCCTATCAGACCCCTGGAGACAAGCCTCATCAAATCAGTTAACCTTTGACACCTCTGGAACAACTTGGGTACCAAGAGTCACGGTCAGCTAGCTGAAAGACAATGTACATCATGCTCTTTTTGACTGCCAGAAGCCGTCATATAATTTGGCATCTGTCCACTACAAAAAGCAGTCTATCACAAGGCCATCTAATGCAGTCCAGGAAATATTTCTTTGATAATACAAAGTCATGGCTCAGTGCTTTCTGTTCTCTCCAGTAAAACAGGGTCTGACTTGATACGTCTGGCTTACAAGCTGTCGATTTTTCCACTATCGCAGTATAATATGGTCTTGAGGAGGACACTGAAAATGATTTAAACACACTGTGCATTCAAATATGCACACTTTGTAGTTGTTGGTTGTTGAAATGTGTTTTTCATTTCTATGTTCCAGAAATATATAAGCACTTTTTAAGCCTAGGAATCTCTCCTGCACGCTGTTCATTGCAATGATTGTCTGGCGAAACGCTAAAAATGCTAATAAAAATATAATTGCACTGAAAGAGGCTGGAAAATATTTAATAAAGATTTCAATTTTAGGTAGACAATATTTCATAAACAATATCAACATATAGATCTCTATGTTATTACAAGCAGGATTTTTTTTTATCATAACATTTAAATTATTCTCATAGTTCAAGCCTCTTTTTACCTTGAACTTATAGCTTGTGTTTAATGGAAATAAAACAAAAATAAACAAATGAAACAAAATGATAAACTACTTGTGAAAATTCAACTTTTCTGAAGGGTATTTATGTTGCATCAGTTCACTATGTTTGAAACTTTAAACATACAATGTAAACAGACCTTTTTCTTTGCAGAGATTTTGACATGTCATAAAGTGGAAGTGCAATTAATAAACATTAAGGACAGTGCTATTCCACTTAGATGAGTCACTTCTGAGAATCTTGTGCTGGTAATGGTGGCTCACTGAAAATGCTTAATGGTACATATAATAGAAGACAGTCATCATTGCTGTTAGTTACACCAATGCTATTCCAGTCAAAAATCTATTCAGATTGATAACCCTACTATATTGAGAGTCACAGTCAAAATACAATGGGCACAAACGTGGCATGACATGTCTATTGCAGTCTGGCTGTTGTAGAGTGTGGATGGTCTATTTTTTTCCTCTATGTGTGGCTATGCAGTTGTCCAACAGGTAAAAAAAGCAACATAGAACTGTGTAAAAATGAGTACAAATTGTTTTGTTGCCATGGTGCCGGTTCAGCTGGCAGCCTGCTGCAGCAGCTCCACAACTTTTTTGTATAGTGTGTTTTTGGTAACTTCCTTGTGTATTTTTGTTGTTTTCTATAATGTTTTTTATTGTTTTTTCGTTACATGCCGGCTTTTTGAGCGGTGTGTAGCTACATTTTTCTACATTTGTTTTTGCGTTTGCTTTCTTTTGAACTTTTTGCTTTGGATGAACTGCACCTGCATCGTTTTCACTGCTGGCTCTGTGCTCGCACCCTTATCCTGCGTGGACCCCGTCCTGGTGGAGGCTCAGTGGGAGACGCGCGGTGGTGCGGTCGGGTGTAGCTTGCCATCTTGTCATGCGATGGACGGGATGTCGAGTGGTCCACCTCGCAGTGGCTGTAGGCTACACAGTGGGAGTGGGTGAATGTCCGGTGGCTCCTCTGCCTCTTGTCGTGGTGCCTGCCTGCCTGTGCTGTTCCTGGGTTGTCTCCTGTGCACTCTTCCTGGGCAATCCCAGTGCCTTTCTGGCTGGATTCGTGGGTTCTCCATGGTCTCTGAGCCCAGATGTCGTGGAGGAGTAGGAGTAGTAGGAGGAGGAAGCCTTGGCTAGCTGCTGTGGTTCCAGGGTGGAGTCGTGGCCTGAGAGGCAGAGTGCACGCTTTGCTGTGTGCTGTATCCTGGATGGACACCTACACCTCTGGAAAGCTGTGCAAGCTGCTGTTCACCAAGCTACAAGGATGTTTTTTTTGTTTGTTTGTTTTGGTTTTTTATTATGCTGCTGTAACAATTTAAATTTCCCTTCAGGGATGAATAAAGTATATCTATCTATCTATCTATCTATCTATCTATCTATCTATCTATCTATCTATCTATCTATGTTAAACATGATTAAAATAAGCACACCATTGTACCAAACACTGCAACATAACAGTGAAATTTTGTGTATTTTTACATTAAAAGAAACCAATGAAATTAATGTGCATCCATGATCATGTACTTAAAAAGACCTAGTTAATGAATTCAGTAGTAGTTAATATAGCTTATGCTTCCAAACACTGCATAACGAATTGCATTATCAGTTGGCAAGACTCAATATGTATGCAGTGACAGAGACTGAGACCATGTCTGCTTGTATGCCAGCTGTAAATCTCATGATTATTGACCAAAGTAGGAATAAATCTGATGAAACACAGCAACCCAAGGTATTATCAGATATTATTGAGATACTATTAAAGCAAGAGGTCCACATTTTGTAATTATGCTTATACATTTCAATATATTTCAATATACATACATCTCAAATAAGATAATGGTATTGTTTTTCATCTAACTTTTGACAATGCAACTATGCATGAAATGTTGAAACATGGCTTAAGTGTCACTAAAGTGTCATTAGTATTAAGTGTATTTAAAAGAAATATAATATTACATTGCATTATCACAATGACAAAAATAAATGCAAATTCACTCAACTCCTGCATTCCTGCGGTCTGAAAATATTATATTTTTTGCTTTCATAATCACAATGTAACACTTCTGCTTAATAGATGAGGTAAAATCCCACACATCATATGACACCACACTCATTCACTTTTGGCCACAATAATCACAAAATACTCTGGGTGAAAGCCTTTCCTGTAGGATTGTTCAAAATTTACTCAGTAAGTCTGCAATGCAAGACAGGGAGAGTGATCTAATTAAATGTTTTCCAATTTTACTGACTGAGGACTGAAAATAAATGTAAATGCATTCAGTGTATTCAAGTTTGTTGCCCTTTTCATTTGTGACATCTGTCTTTTTCAAACACTTGCTGCTGGGCCCCACTCTATTTGCTTTCTTTGGCCCTTAGCAACCAGGTCCTTCAGTTTGCCCCGCCCCCTGTCCAGCCCACAATCCCTCTATTTTGGGTGTCTCATAAAGCCGCTGATGTGATTAGAGAGGATGATGATTACAGTTACATAACAGAATCAAATTAATTTTGTGGCCTGAACACAGCAGTGGCAACAGGAAATCAATCAAGCTCTCAAATCTCCCTTTCTCTTGGTTGCTCCTGTGCTTCCTATCTCCACTCAACACCCCCTCTCTTTTCTAGAGCCCCCCTCCAAGAACACACAGACACACCCCTCTCTCCTCCCTGCCCCTCCCTCTAGTCAATTAAAGTCACATCGAGGGATTAAGAGGAAGTAGGTCAGTGGAGCATTGCTGGGGGAAAAAAATGCAACAAACCACGTCAGAAGTCACTGTGTCGACCTTGTGAAACACAGACCAAACTAGAGGCAGCTTGTGATCTCATCCCGCCTCGACCAATGCTGGGGCTCCTCACAGAAGCCATGTTAAAATCCCACAGACCAAGCTTTGCCCTCACCTTGATTTCCTTGCAGCTTACAGGAAACCCCCCTGGAGGCTAGCGTAGGGAGCTAGGCTTTGGTGGCGGACATTTGATACCCTCTACAGAATGCTTTGTCTCCAGTGCCCCTCACAGATCCTCTTCAAATGCAGGATTATAGCAGTGCTACAGGCAATGAGAGCCACATAGCTCCACTGTGAGCAGACAATACCAATAGCCACCATGCAAGGCAGAAACAGTAGAGCCTTGTCTGCAGTACAGTGCATTTTCAAATCCATTCTGTACAGGAGATGCGCATATGCAGGTCTACTGAGCATTCAGGCTGCCTTTCACCTGCTCATGGTGTGCAACAGTGCTGTACTGTGGGTGAAATCCTTGCCATCACTGTTTATTTAAATAGCAGTACTGCTACCTAGCATGCAACTGAATTACATATTTTACAAGAAGCAAATACATTTAAAGGACTATAACATCTTGTTTTCTCATTATGGCTTTTAAACTACCAAAGGGTCATGTCTCTTTGGCAGTCTTACTATCATTCAGCTACTACCAGTCTATTATTGGTTAACAAAACAATATGAAAATTAAAACTTGATTTGTGTGTGTTAACAGATTTCTTGCTTTCTTCTTGTGCTCTCTGTCTTTTTACTTGTTTTCACTCTTTTTAAAAAGAGTCTAGAAACTTGGTAGTTGCAGCATTAGCACCATGAATTTATTTAATTACAATCCTGATATTAAATTCCTGTAAATTCCTGTTAAGCAAAGCTAAGCAATATATGAGTCATGTTGGAAATAGGATTTTGGAGCGAGGTCAAACAATGTTCATTGCCTTATTCAGATACACCACAAAGACATTTTTAACTGCCCGAGCCGTTTCTGTCTGATTGAAGTAGAAGTGGTATCCACTGTGTGATGGAGACTCAGCAGGGAAGGCGAGCAGGAAAAGGCCTCACTTTGTGCTATGCCATTACAAAGTGGTGCTGCTGTCAACATACTGTACTATAGTTGTCCAACTTAATCATCTCATACTTGCCACACACTATAGCAGAATGAATAATAATAGGAAATAGGTAATGCTTGTCAGCATTGAACATTTACAAGTGAAAATTATCTTAGGTAATTCCTTGCTCACCAGCTGTGAATGTCTGGTTTTTGTCTATGACAAGCACAGAGATGAGACGACAAAGCTAATCGTGTAGTAACACGATGTATTGAGATGACAAACAGGTTTGAAGTAAAGAGATGCTGCAAGTAATTTGTTTACTCTCTAGATAACAGGACGACTATAGAGTGACAAGATTAATAGGCTGGACAATGAGAGCAGGAAAATAACAGTTTGCATTTCAAATGCAATACTGTAAATCAGGTTAAATACAAATTGATGCACATTATGATAATGGGTGTGCCTGAGTAGTTGTGAATCAGTCTTCAGAATATGTATTTTAGTAGTCAGCTGTGCATATTTGGTGAGCATTTGAGCATTTTGTTACTGACTTGAATACCCTGCCTATGTCCAGGCCTCTTCATTTATAGTTTATATGAACATAATGAGGATTTAAAAGTAACAATGTAATATATTGTTTGTGGTGTGAGACATTATTTAATCATACAGTTCATGTGAACAAATTCAACCCATGTTATCTTTATTCAGTGTTACATGACTGTGTTCATTTATTTCACTAATTTTTACTGGGTCACACTTTGTTGCATCAAGGGTATGAGTTGCACATTTCCATCACAGTCACTCACTGTCTAAGGGCTCAAATGCAGCTTGTTATTCCATGAAAAACTGAGGGAATCTTACTTTATTCACATGCATTATGTCATTTAAGTTTACTTTTTTATATGATGTGGGTACTCCTATCATATAACTTTCACATTACAATGACAATCCTAGGTTCTGTATCTAATCTTTTTGTTAATGAAGAGAAAACATGCTGTAATTTGGTAGGTTATAAATGTAAGCAATAAAGACAATAGATTAAACATACTTCTCACACTGAAACATCTCCTGAACACCAAGCTGCAGACTGATATAGATATATTGCAGAGAACTAACTCAACATACATGTACAAACAGACAGAGAGGCGTAGAAACACTTGTCATTGATCTGTACAGCTACTTTACAGAGTCACCATGGATCAAGAGAGTTGATTTAAGGTGTGGGCAGACAAGCAAAGCTGCAGCTGCCGAGTCCGAGGGATTTATAGCACCATGTCTTATGCTCCCCAATGACCATTTAAGGGCCTAGAAGGAGGAAATTAAATAATTCCTTTTGACATCATAGTGCAAAATACTTTCACAAGTCAAAGCAGGTCTCTCATTGTCCATTTAACTCTTTTAAAGCATCCACAGTGATCTATAACAAGAAAAAACACTGGTGAAAGACATGCTTTCTATTATCTATTGTTTAAATCATATTCAAATTTCATATTTTATATCAATTTTATATCATAATATTCTCAACGATTTATCTGTTTTTTTTAATCTAAAAAACATTACAATATCATGTAATTAGCTTTGATGATGAGTTGTGAATGGATCAATATGCTCTCTGCTACAACCTGGTTTGAGTAAACAATGGCCTTTTCCTTGGTGTTTAACCACACTCATTATTATAATGTGGAAATGTCATACTTGTTAAATCACTCCATTTACAGCACTCAGTATTTTATATACTACAGAGTAGAAAACAAAAATGAAGTTAAATGAAGTTTGAAACAAACTCTTTATGCAAGAACACTAAAAGGAATCTTCATGAAATATTCTCTTCAAACTGCAGTGACTCTCAATATACAAGCAAATAACTGGCGTAAGGAAAACTAGATTGCAGATTGAGCCAAGTGCAAACTTACTAACTTAAGGTAAATAGTACAAGTAATCAACTCAGTTTATTTGCATACTGTAAAACCAAAAAAACAGTACTTCACAAAATTGAACAAAGAGTTGATGTTTCTTTTGATAGATAACACAGATCAAGCAAGACTATGTATTTTCATACTGTCAGGGAGTGAATTAAAATCTATTGTTGCCTGCAATGGTTAAATAACTTACCTTTTTTTCTAAATAACAGAACACAGTCTTGCCTTTGGTTCAAATGAAGTTAAGCCTGTCTTATTTATACAGCCCAAATCAAATTTGCCTAAAGGAGCATCAAAAGCTGTAAAACACTCTCCATCTCTCAGTTCAGTTCAAGTTGATGAGATTTTAATTATGCAGGTCTGTATTTTTATTTGCACAAATAATGTATTCTATGACAGAGTATTATGGCCAGGCAAAAAAAAAAACAAAACATATATAAACTAATATATA
>JANJYP010059794.1:0-12572 GCA_024605115.1 Rastrelliger brachysoma
TAGCTTTATGAGGAAGTGAGGAAATCACTGGAGCAGTGCAATGTTCAGGAAGATATTGAGCACTTTGTGAACCTCCGACGGACTGGCGACAAACCACCAGGTGTGAATGCAGGAATGCTATGTCATTAATAATAAACCATTGCAGGAAGTTTATTATCAAACAACAAGAAGAGGTTCAGAGTTCAATTTCAGTCCTTTTACAAGTTGCCAGTATGTGACCAGCCTTCCTCTCTAACAGCCCCAGTTATGTATGAGAACTTCTACAGTGGACAGAAGCCTCAGGCTGGAGCTCCACCCCCTCGACAGCCTCCACCAGTCATCAGGTAAACATCAATCTATTTCTTCATTTATACTTGCACTGTTCATTATTGTTTACCTTGTTTTGTGAATTTGCAGGAGAGGGCCATTACCTGATCCAACGCAAAACAACACCGGTACGTCTTGTATTTAATTTCTGTAATTTAAAATTCAGGCATTGTGTATGAAACAGGTATTTTAGGGGTGGGATTGCAGCTTGTAGCTTTATTATAAATTATATGATTCTACTTTAAATACTTAAAGATCCCCTCTGGACATTTAAAGTCCTTAATTGGTGTCTGATATTGTTCGAAAAAAGTAAAATTATCATGTTAAAATCCCTAAAATTAAAATTTTCCCTTCTTCGTCATTAAAAATGAAAGAATCTATAAATAGATTTCATTTNAGACATTTAAAGTCCTTAATTGGTGTCTGATATTGTTCAAAAAAAGTAAAATTATCATGTTAAAATCCCTAAAATTAAATTTTTTCCTTTTTCGTCATTAAAAATGAAAGAATCTATAAATAGATTTCATTTCAAAAGCTTTAATGCTGGACACATTTCTCCTATGTCACTGTAAAGTCAGTTTCATTGTGCATGGCAGTTGGAAGTTTCCACGTCAGACTTGTATTAGCTGAATAGACCCACCCCTTAAAATGAGAGTACTGAGCACAAGGAAACCTTCCACTTTCAGAAGATGGATGTTGAAACAGCTTTCTAGTTTCAAACTCTGAACAAACACCATAGTGCATAGTGAAACTTTAAGTGGAGGAACTTTAAACCTCACATCATCCTGACTGTACTTTGCTTGGTTTCAGGAGACATAATCTACTCAACAGTGGAAGACGCAGGCTACAGTGTTGTCCAGTACTAACAGTGGAGTCATTGTTGGTCCTACGTAATGCTGGAGCTTCATAATGGACGTTAAGGCTATACACTCCTCATCACTTCCTCCTTTATGATTTCCTATAAAGATAAGTCCTTACCAGAAATTCAGTGTCATATAAATATGGCGGTAAGGGTTGTATCATTTTGAACTTATCACTGTGTTATAAACAGTTCAGAAAGCATAATTATTTTTATATTAACTTTCCTGTGTCAATCAGAACAGGCAAAAAAAAAAAAAACGAGTTTTGTTCAGTATTTTTGCAAAATAGGTGTCTTATACACAGAATTATATTTTGTATAAGAATACAAAAGCTGGTTAGACAGTAAAAACATAAAATCAGCTAATTAATATATAAAATTAAGTTATGTCCGCAGTCCATATATCAAGCCTCTACAACATGTTAATGTGCCACACTATCGTCTGCATCATTGCATTCTATTTATCCTCAGCTGCGTATTTATTTTTGGGTCCTGCACTTGGTTCATAAAATAAAGTTAAGTGTCACCCATTTTCATTTCCTCTTAGATGTGAGTGCCAGGTCAGCTGACAGTCATCTTGTGATTACAAGTTAAAGGCTCACTTTTATTTATCTGCAGTGTGCAGTATAGTGATTACAAACCCTGCATCTGACCACGTTGACATTCTTGTTGGTTTTATGTGCTGAACAGGATCATTTTGAATGTAACAAAGCCAATATGCCCCAGATTCACATGCCGGTAATTAAAATACATATTGATATTTTCTGCATATCTGAGGAGGATTGTTGGGATATTTGCACAATTATTTTGCTTTATTTATGTCAAGCGCACATTATCTGTGAAATGAAAATGCTACAACCTCTGTGCAACTGCAGGAGGGATTATTTGGCATCACATTGTGCAACTAACTGGTGTTGGTTTTATATCAATAAAGTTATTGTTCTTCACAGCACTTGAAACCTGAAAGTTTTTCTGTTTCCTTGATTCTGTTTGTCTTCTTCTTTCCATAATTGCTTTGAGCAGATGACAGATTAGATTGTTTTCATCACTAACCTGGGTGTGGTGACCTGCTCCAACTACAGACTTAGGTGGAGACTCTTCTCAATTCAATTACATCATTTTTTCCTGTTTTGCAAAGACGATAGGACTATTTGATATAAATGATATGAAAAAAAAATTAGTTGGTGGTTTAGTTGGTAAGCATGCACTCAATTTTTAGATTGATACGTAAAATTCTTAAATATATTTCTAACAACTCTTAGACAGAAAAATTATACTGTGTAGTTTGGTGTGTCAAACAATATATTTACATATTAGGTTTGTAGATTTCCATAATTTCCTAAGAGTAGCTGCTGTGTAACTGGAAATTCTTAGGACAGGTTTATGTAATTTGGTACAATATGGGAAATACCCCAGAAAGAATGGCCAATGCTGTTGTGGGTGCTAATGGGGATCCTAATAAAAACAAACAGTCATTGTAGAATTTCTATGAATAAATTCACAATACTAATGCGCTAATATGTATTTTAACATACACTTACAATATTTTATGTCAAAAATTTTCTGTTAATCTAATTTGTTTTTGCCAAATGACATTACATATAGATACTCATGAAGTGCAACGTACACTGAAAATTTCCAGGAAACTAGTATATAGTTATAAAAAAATGCTTCCCATCATTTAAATAACAATTAATTAAATTTGAGAATCAATCATGACACTTTAAAAGGTTGAAATAAAAATATATACAGTTTTATTTCCATCATGTTTGGCAACATAATTTTCTCTCTCAAATTTCAGTCTCTGCATTTCATATTAGGCAGTCTTCCTCACGTGGTAACCATAATTCATATACGTGCACTGATTGTCCACTGGTGTCCATCCTGTATTCCAGAGTCAAAACAGGAAGCACTTTGTCAACAGGGCTCAACAGTAGGTGCAAAGGCCTGTCGATAGTTTAAGTAAAAAGTATGCAGGTTCTTCAGTGGCAAATAGATCCTTTGTTGGTCCGCCATCACGCAGCATGCTCTGATTTGATCAGATCCAGAATGACCTCGATGGTCTTCCCACCTATAGCAGACAAACAGGATCAGAGCAGATTTAATACTGTAGAAACACAAAACCATATTTCACTTTTATATGCAGAATCTACATAAAAACACACACATCCATAAGATCATTATGATGTTATGTATTTAAAGATTTATCAAGTATCAATTCAATTCTGAATTTTACATTTACAAAAAATAACTGCACAGCCATGCCTTCATAAAGAGAAGAACTGAAAGAATTTTTTTACACCATTTTTCAGGTTTACCTTCTAGACTCATCCGAGGGTTCTCTATCTTCTTTTCAAGTAAAGAGTCCATCAGTTTCCTCAGGTGTTTGAAGATCACACCAATCCTAACAGGAGCCTTAAAGAGTGAACACGGATTAAAGTCAATAAAACAGGAATAGGATTTGTTCCATTAAGCTACAAAATCAATTGTGGCAGTCTCAGAGCAACCCCAGTGATCTCTGACCTGAAAATGCATCCATCCGTCTAGTGTGATGAGCCTTTCTCTGTGCTGAATATCGATGTCACCTCCAAACAGCAGCATGGGGAATGGAGATATCAGAGTTGTGTCTCGCAGGTAGATTTTAGTGTACTTCACCTGTGGATAAATCTTTATTAGCACAACTTGGAATTACTGATAACAGATATAAACACACAAACTTCATCCATACCTTCTCCTGGTACAGCAGCCAGCCGTGTGTCTGCAGATTACGGTTTACGGATGAGGGGTGCACCTGAGCCTTGCCTTGTGGGGTCTCCACTGTGCATGCAACACGCTCCAACACATCCACAGAGGTGGTGCACAGGACCCGGGCCACGCTGTCGTAGAGCCCGGCTGTCAAAACTGCATTCAAGACGGAAATCAGCGGCTTGGACAGTGTGGCTGGCTGCTGCTTTGAGTGAGAGGAGGAGCGAGACAACCAGAAACCTGCCTGCTCCATCATCTTCATGAGGTCATGCTTCACATCCTGGATAAGAGTCAAACATGGATTACACAGAAGGTGGATAAGAAAATAATATGTGTGCAAATGTACAGTATATGTATGTATGCGTTACCTGAATTGTAATGAGAGCTGTTCGATTAAGGAAGTGTTTTCTGCAGAAGGCCATTTCTGCTCTCTGCCCCTCATTCTGTGAATTCTTCCACCTGACAGTACGAAAAGTTAAAAAGAAAATATTTTATCAGAACATAACAAAATCAGATTAAATTAGATGTAAATTAAGGAAAATACTCTCTACCCCAGATATGCATTGTATATGGTCAGGTGATCAGAGTTGGCTAATGCCAGTGCAGCTTTGGCCAGGTTGGCTTCCTCTTTTCTATTCATTGGTGTGGAGAAGGGAGACTTTTCCGTAATTGCAGCTGCAATGGTTGCCTGAAAGAATATATTAAACAAATAATAGTTGAAAAAACATGTATTATGACATAATATTGGTTATGGCAATAGTGATATAATAAAATACCAAGACAAAGTCATCACACAGTTGTAAAATATCAGTTGGAGAGTGTGTTTTCTAAAAGTGAAATAGTGGGACTTACTATGGGCTCCAAGCAGCCTAGAATGGCTCCGTAGATGAGCATCTTGCCAATCTTCACATTGACCGGCAAGCTCGCCAGGTGGTGTCCCAGAGGGGTTAGGAGATGTTGGTCAGGATGACAAGCACCAATCTTCCTCAACAGGTTAACAGCATTACTGACTGACTGAGGCTGAGGAGCATCCAGGGCCCGGTTCAGAAACTCCTCCGGGGAGCCATACTGACATTTCTACCAGAGGGGAGAGAAGGGAGTGAAAATCATCTAAAACAGAAACTTTATTGATGTTTCCACATGTGGTAGGAAGCTAAATAGTGTTTGGTTTTGTGTGAGTTTTTTTTTCCATTTTTGTGTGACTGGTGCATTAAATACCATAATATGAAGACAGAGCTCCTCCAGGGGGACCCGTAGTATCTCTGGAATGGAGTAATCCATGAAAGCATCAAACCTGGGGTGAAAAGGATGTTAAACGTGAGCAGAACTGATCAGCACGTGACCGGAAACAGAAATATTAATATGTATAGTTTCATTTTGTGTCTTCTGTGATGACCACATCCCA
This sequence comes from Rastrelliger brachysoma, assembly GCA_024605115.1. Classification (NCBI taxonomy): domain Eukaryota; kingdom Metazoa; phylum Chordata; class Actinopteri; order Scombriformes; family Scombridae; genus Rastrelliger; species Rastrelliger brachysoma. The sequence goes on from JANJYP010059794.1 coordinate 5,316, forward strand.
TTTATCTGACAGCAAATGATAATCATCTTTATCATTTTCGCTTTCTGTTCTTGCCGGGTTTATGTAGGTTCACCAAATGAAATTGCATTTTTAATATAACATAGAATACAATTTAATTTGATCATTAATTGATGTAAAACTATTGAGGTCTTTTTTGATGGAACTGCATTTTGTGCTTTTCTAGACCTGTAGATACCCTGCTTTGATTCATTATCATCTCTACCTTACCTGAATTTTGGATAGAGTCTGAAGCAGAAGCCATTGCGGACACGTCCTGCTCTCCCCTGCCTCTGGAGGGCGCTGGCTTTAGACACAAAGGTTTCCACCAGAGAACTCATCTGGCTGCTCTCATGATACCTGAACACAGCACACTGGAGTCAAGTCTCTATGCAACTAACTTAACTTATGTTTACCCAATACTGTAATAATAATAATAATAATAATAATAATAATAATGTAGTTATTGTTTTCTAATTACAGTTGATTCAAAGAAACAATTTCATAGAAGCTCTTTTCATAGAAGCCTTTAAACAGATAAAGTGACTTGCATCCCCTAAGAATAGCAATCCCTTTTAACTTCAGAGGAAATATAATAACACTACAACAATTTTCTGACATTGCCCAATTGCCCGACTTACTTATTTTCTTTAGTCTTCCCAGTGTCAATGACAAACACGACATCAGGAATAGTCACACCTGTCTCAGCAATGTTGGTTGACAACACAATCTAAAGAGAGACAAAGCAGAACATAGCTGTTAATATTTTTTAACTTAATGTGAATGCATTGTACTTATTCAGTTTCACAGTACTTCATTATATTAGTACCTTCCTGACACCATTGGGTGGCACTGTGAAGGCTGCAGCCTGGTCTTTTGAAGAGAGAGTCGAGTGCAGAGCAACAATCCTGTACCTGAAAGTGACAGACAGATTACATGTTAAAGAAAGTGTTTTTGTATTTCACCGTTTCTTCTGTTTTCAGACACTACTGTGAGTGTTTATTGGATAACAGTATATTACATTAATCTGTTTATATCACCTGCTTTTGTCCTTGAACCTCTTGTCTGAGGAGAGCAGGTCGTGGATCTGCTGGATATGAGCCAGTCCTGGGAGGAAAACGAGAACGGCTCCATCCAGTTCCGCAAACTGTGGGGATTTGTCTGGTAGAGCATAACAGAACCATTGAGTTTTTACACGTATGAAAAAAAGTATGCATACATATGTAGTTTATAGTGCCTGAAATGAGCAGGACAATGTGTTGCACCTAAGTAGTCCAGAATGTCAACCAGCAAGTCCATGTTGATCTTATTGGGGTTCATGTACTGTAGCACCTGCCGAGTCCTGCTGCTGAAGTGGTCCAGGTCTGGACCCAGGTCCCAGCCTGAAGATGAGTCCCTTATTATCACTTCCTGAAAGTCCCCGGAGATTATAACATTTAGTAAAATAACAAGAGCAACTTATAAACAATAGTAATCATGTAACATTAAATTAGAGCACAGATGAGTAAGAGAGGACTGAGAGTGAATAACATTTGTCTTTTCATTTCAACCAAATATCTGAGATATTACTGCTGCAGAGAGCCAACATTACCTGATGCTGTAATGTTTTGCCACCTTTTTGAGTGACAGAGATGCTAACTTCCTCTTCTTCTTCAAGAATTTTCTGGCTGTACTCCGAATCCTTTTCCAAGACGTAGCCTGTCTGCTCCACGATGTCCTCTAAATGGAACACCTGGAAACAAAACCACAGGAGTTAGAGTACAGGATTTCCTGTATCCAGTGCTTTCAGGTTCAAGTCCGAAACTCAAAAATGCATCTGTAGATGGAAAAAACAGATACAGCCTATCCCTTATATCCACCTTCAAAGACACCAGTACATATGAAGGGGCAGTTAAATTATATGATTTAAGAACAACAGAGCCTCTCACCTCCACTGGGAAAGTCCTGCCAGGGATGTTGATTACTGGGCAGCGATTGAAGTAGTTGGAGAACTTGTCACAGTCCACTGTGGCACTCATTAGGATCAGCTGCAGGTCTGACCTCCTCAGGACAACATCTTTCAAGATGGTTAGCAGGAAGTCTGACTGGACACTGCGTTCATGGACCTGAGATGAAGGTGAGAATAGAAACCTGAAGGTGAGAAGGACACTCATTCAAGTCATTATTTTTTTTAAATTCTTTAATCCAATAAATTGGTACCTCATCTACTATGATATGTGTCAGGGAGCTGAGGTGTCTGTCATGCTGGAGTTTCCTGAGCAGAACTCCAGTTGTGCAGTACAGCAGGCGAGTCCACTCCCCGGACAGATTCTCCATTCTGATCTGGTACCCGCACAGTGATGACTAAAACATGATTTGCATATGAAAGATGATTGTTAAAGGAAGCAAAAGTGCATCCTATTAGCTTACATTATTGCTTGCAAGAGAACTAACACAATGTTTCAAATTAGGGGCCTCTGAGCCTTTAGATGTGTTTGTTAAATTGTATTTTCACCTTCGACCCTGGCCCGTCCTCACAGCCAAGCTCTTGGCTTACTCTGCAGGCCAGACTCATGGCAGATATCCTGCGGGGTTGGGTGACCACAATGTTGCAGGACTGCGCCTCTTTACCACCAGTCAACAGCTCCTCCAAGAGAAACTGAGGAATCTGAGTACTCTTTCCACTGCCTGTCTCCCCAGCCACCACAACCACACGATGGCGCTGCAGAGCCTCCAGGATACGATGCCGGTGTTGGAAGACAGGAAGCTGCTCTCTCTCTGCCTGGAAGGTGGGATATTCGTTGAATGATTTGGTTTTATTTTACATAAATTGTCTTAAAGATGGTAAATTATGCAATGCTTAAGTGCATTTACTTGTAGTTTGTGAGCCAGTGGTGACTTTTTCAGCTTCTTTAAGAGCTCTCTAGATGCCTCGAGTGCTCCTTCCCTTTCCCTCTTCCCTCCTCTTTTCTCACTCTTGTCCTCCAGTTCTTCTTCTCCATCCCCAATGTCAAGAGAAGCCAGATTCTCCCAGGACTCTTCAGGTTCTTCATCCCCATCCCCTCCAAGCCCCAGCTGGCTTTGGGACCCAGACCCCTGCTTCTGGCTCTGCTGCTGTTTGAGTCTGGTTAGGAGGCGGGAGATGAACTGGTCTCGAGGTTTGTTGGCAGCAGTGCGGCTCTCTTCCTGTTGCTGTTGCTCATTGTCTCTCCATTCCAGCCAGACATCTCTGTAGGTCGGTGGGAGAAGCGTGTGCACCGACTGAGAATGACAGACGAGAGAAAAGTGGGGTGGGGGTGAATCAGTTGTTAGAAAAAAAATTTGAAACAGAACCATAAGGCTAAATCTTTAAAAGCTACACAGAAAACAGTGGTTCCTCTGCTAGATTACATGGATTACCTGCCCTTTAACCAGGGTGTAGAGTGCCTGTGTGGCTGCCAGATGTTGAGCCTGCATGCTGTCCTCAGTCAGGATGGTTGGACAAACTTCCACAACATCATCTGGCCTCTGAACACGCACCCTAATGAATGCAAAGACATTGCATTAATACAACATATTTACTGTATGACCATGACTGCTACTTTCGTAGTGTGTGTATGTACAATACATGCTGACAACTGACAGTGTATGGTTTAAATATGAAATTTCGTTAAATATCTAGTTCTTTTGCTTTTTAAATCATCTTTTTGCAACCACAAGTCAAAATGTGGGTAAAGGTATCTAAACATTTATATTGCTACTTTCAGACACAACCACCTGATGATTAAAGAACAGCCAATCGGAGACAATTTGTTTTAACTCGGCTTTTTTTATTATTCTCTTACAAACGGCTGAAGTTGAGTAGTTGATGTGTCATGTCCATGTAAAAAATACCTGAGTTTTGCATTTACACGTGAAGCTTAGCGTTTGATACCTGAGCTTGAGTTCATGTGTGAAACGGGTTTAATGTTATGTATTATATTATCAAATGTTACTTTAACTAGTACTTGAAATCAAATGTATTGTATATATTACTGTATGAAGGCCTAGCTGGTGAGAAAGACTTTCTAAACAGATCCTTTTGCAATTTTTGAATACATCACAACTGCCTTAAAAATGTCTCTGTTTGCAAGAGTAACTATGGGATAACACACACTTACCTGCATCTCCAGTATCTACCGGCAGCAACCTTGTGAAATGAGGGTGGCGGGCTCTTTGGAAGGTTCTTTCGGACCCAGTCTATGAGGAACTGTTTGGGAGACTTTCCTGTCCAGCTGCGAGCTGTGTAGTCAAAATTGCGAATGTCCTTTGGCTCGTTCTTTTTCACAGCTGTGGAGAAAAATGTAAATATATGGTTAGCAATTAACCTATTGTTAATCAAATCTAACAATAGGTCAGATAGTGTTGAAAACAATGTCTGAATCATGTTTGCACACATCAACAAACACTCACCCAACACTTTTTTATTTGTGGTTATTGATGTGATGTATGTGTGTACAGCATCTGTTACAGTGTATGACCCATATCCGTATAATATGAAGTTACATTACTAGTTATTTTACCATTACAATATCTTGCAAAATATGTTTAATCTTTTTCTAATTCAGCTTGGCTCAGAAAGTGTTGATTTGCAAGATGTACCTTTTGCTGCAGGAGGTTCCTTTTCAGCTTGTTCAAATAAGTTAAAGCTGAGGTCTTCTTTGTCCTCAGTGACAGGAAGTACTTTTTTCTCCTTCTGAGGCGCATCCACCACTTTTATAGCTGGATTGAACATCGGATGGGACTCCAGTTGCTTCATTTCTGGAAACACAAAAAAGTTTTGTCTTCTATCAAGGTCAAAAGTAAACTGAAAGAAATGGCTTAAAACTTTAAATATTAGTGTTTAAGCAGACACACACCTTGCTGAATAATGCGTATTCTATCCTGTGCCATCCTTTGGCCTTGCTTGTCTCCTTTCGTCTTGGCAGCAGTGGCCATTTCTTTAGCGTCATACAGCTGAGCAGTGAGGATCAAATACCTATCATTCTACACAGCAAGACAGAACACACACTGTTATTTAACAACTGCATCAAGCCACACACTTAATGACTTTGAATGTACTACAATATGAGTTTCCTAACTTCAAACGAAAGCTAAAAAAAAGATGAATTGTGTGGTCATTTGCCACATCAACCTCCAGCCACAGAAAACAATAGTAGCATCCAGGATGGCTGTCAACAACCAATCTGATCAACATTTTTAAATTATAGTGTAGAGAGAACCTCCAACCATAAAAATAGGCTGTAGTGTCAACATAAAGATGGGTTATTTAGAAAACATAAAACACATTTTGGGAAAAATGCTTATTCACTTTCTTGCCAAGACTTCGGCAAAGAGATCAAGGCTGTTCACATATTTGTCTGGTAAATATCAAACTAGCAGCCAGATAGCTTAGCATGAAGACTGGAAATAGGAGGAAATGGCTAGTCTGGCTCTGCTCAAGGTAACAAAACCTGCCAACCAGCACATGCGGTGTAATGAATGATTTTTCTGTACACAAAACATCTGCTAGTCAAATGTTAAATAAGAAAAAAGCGAAAAACATATTTCCCAAAANGTACACAAAACATCTGCTAGTTAAATGTTAAATAAGAAAAAAGCGAAAAACATATTTCCCAAAATGTCCAACTATTCCTTTATTATAAAAAGAGATATCAGCTTTAAATGTTTTATTTTACTTACAGGATCAAACTTTTCATCCAGTTCAGGATTGCGTGCAGTCTTTTTCCCTCCTTTCTCATCTTCCTCCTCCTCCTCCTCCTCCTCACTGCTCTGCTCTGCATACCTTAAGATCCAATCCTTCATGCTTGCAGCTTCATCCTTTTCTGTGGCCTGGTGAACACCACATTCATGAGGTATGATGTGCCACAAGACACACCCATCTACCCAGGACATACTTGTAAATAAACACACAAACCTTGGCGGTCTCTTTGCGGGGATTACTCTGTGCTTTGGGGTTTGGGGCTGCTGGTTTCTGCTGGGCTGGAGGCTGGAACTTGGGCCTGCTCCTCTGGCTCTCCTCCTGCATCTGCTGGGTAAACCCTTCTGGCAGTTCCTCTGGGAAACACACAAATTGAAAAAGTTACTGTTTTGACAGCCTTGTGTCCTCAAGGTGACATCTTTAACAATTACTGATGCTTTTTTACCATCTTTAAGGTTGAGGCAGAGCCAGTCGAGAGCAGAGTGGAGATCTCCTCCATACAGCACGCTACTCTTCATCGCCTCCTCAATGTGTTCTCTCTTGAAGTTGAATTTCTGCAGAGCTGTGTACAGATCCTGCAGCGACAAATAAAACCTGAATATAAGAATCTCCCATAGAAACACATCGATATATGTACTGTGAAGGGTCAGAGAGTTGATTTTGTCTTTACCAGTAATTTCTTGTTTGTGAGTCTGCCTGACACAGGCCCTTTGTCAGAATTTTCCTCTCTGAAGTCATTGATCAGTTTAATGATCTTCTTCTCCAGGTCAGGTTGGATTGAAACCTGTGTTAGAAGGGAAAAAAATGTGACTCACAGCTATAACGTTTACTCTGCTAGCAAAGGTAATCAACAAATGCAGTTCTTTAAGTGTGCTATTAAAGAGATCCTGTCAAGCTGTACAGTAAAGCTAGAATACATAGCTTACTTTAAGGATCGATTTGTCTGAGACTCCACCTGTGTCAACCTGGGCAGTGTTGGCAAGACTGTAGGTCTTTGGAGCTGAAAGAAGAAAAAGCATGTTTTACTTAGAGATTACAGATTAGATTTGCTGTTACACACTGTCATTGAGCGATAAATAACAGCTGTTAACATTTTCATGAATCGATTGACTGTTTAGTGTCTTGTGTATGGGCGAATAGCAACCACAAGTTACCAGATGGTAAAATGTGTTTGCCAATTTTGATAGGAACATTGTTTGCACATGTGGCATGACAGCAAAAAAACGGTGATTTCGTGACACTAAAGAACTTGAAACCAGAAAAGGTGTTGGACAAATTACTAAAAAATAAGGGCAACATGAGGAAAACATGAAGCATTGCGCAAAAGTTCTTCACAGTGAATCTGTACTACAGTACTTGGTATNGGAAGCATTGCACAAAAGTTCTTCACAGTGAATCTGTACTACAGTACTTGGTATCCTACAACTGACTGAACACAATCTCTGTGTATAATATCTATTCCACCCCACACTAGAGCTTGGAAGTATGTCAACACCTCTTTGACAGTCTGAATCTGATTGAAGGACTTTTAGAATTTATAGAGACAATGTTCTCTCTCTCTC
>JANJYP010059810.1:0-26180 GCA_024605115.1 Rastrelliger brachysoma
GCCATTACCTGTTCTTTCTACATAGATTTAACTGGCCATAATGTCCTATTGAAATGGTTGATACAACTGTTTTGTTTTTTAAAAAATACCCTCACACGGACATGCATGGAATATCTTTTCTTCTGTTACCCCAAACACTTGAATATCTTTTTATGCAAAAGCGCTGTTCTTATCACCAAAAGCTCATAAAATGTTTTGCATTGTTGGTCTATGTTGTTCAAAATGTCCTTTAATATAGAGCTTACAAGTCACAAAAAGTTAAACCATTAAGGATTTGAAGTGTAACTGAATGGAACAATCTCATAACATCTCTGTTGGTTTCTGTCAGGATAGTCATGCAGCTGGGGTTTGTTAATGGATTCAAAATGAAGATTACAGCTGCTGCACAGCAATGGTCAGGGCAGGGCAATGNTGTTTGTTAATGGATTCAAAATATAGATTACAGCTGCTGCACAGCAATGGTCAGGGCAGGGCAATGTTAGGCAAAGTTAAGCAACAAGCAAAGTGTCGCAAGATGAAAAGAAGGAAGCATTGTAATGTGCATTTTACATCAGTTGAGGCCTGAAGTTAGAACTTAGGTTTAGAAAGTTTTACAGTTTTTGAAAAAATCAGTATGATGGACAGTAATTTACAATAGATTTAAATGTACAAACGTTTCTTCAGTATTGGGACTACATTTTGGTCAAATTTGCAAATCTGTAGCATATATGATTGAATTTTCAAAGTTTTGAACTTTAGAGGCTTGGTGTAGCACCACCATCAGGAGTATTGGCCTGATTTTTTTAGCTGAGGCAATAAGCCATGCAACTGAACCTTTTTGCCAAATTCTTTTTTTAAATTAACCAACGTTTCTTCAGTATTGGGGCTACATTATGGTGAAAGTTGTCGCACATAGGATTGATTTGTTATGAATCAGGAATACTGGCAATAAGGCATGGATATGAACCTTTGTGAAAAATTTGGTGATCATTCATGCATAGTAGAACTTCCTCAAAAGAAGAACCTGGAAAACAATAGGGTAACAAAGTAAAACAATAGGACAATAAAAAATGTTTGATCCTGAAAGGCCACATGGTAGTTTTATAATATACTGCACAAGCTATTATCTGACAGTAAAAGCAAATGGAACTTTTCAGTAACTATTTTATAACCGGCATCTGTTTGAGCAGTGAGAACAGACATAGATTAGTCAATAAGAACCGTGTGAAGAAAATAAAAATTNTTATTTTATAACTGGCATCTGTTTGAGCAGTGAGAACAGACATAGATTAGTCAATAAGAACCGTGTGAAGAAAATAAAAATTTAAGACTATAAATAAGAAATAAGACTTAAGCATGAAATAACATTAATACATTTTATTTGTAAAGTACTTTTCATGTTTTATATTTCTTGTTGGTTTTTGAAATTGTATTGCTTGTTGAAGTCATCTGTAAGTACAGTTTGTGCAGATCTGGATGCAAAATTGAATCCTGTGAGCAGAGATAAATCCAGCAACCTTTTTATGGCAATGTATCTTAATTGAATAAAGATTATTGCTTGAAATGGCTGACTCATTTTGAAAAAGGGATTACAGACTGTGTCTTTGTGGAGCCCTGTTGTCATACCTTTCAATAATCCTTCATTCAGTCTGAGTAGGGAGTGAAATTCATATTCATCAAGTTTCCATGAACCTGTACATGTTACAGATGCAAGAGTACATCACTGTGGATTACATCTTGGTGATTCAATTTGAAACTTTGAAAAATGAAAGACATTCCTGCAGGGAGCTGCCCAAGAAACATTGGCTGAAAGGAGGATCTTTTTGGCCCAGCAACTGTTTTAACTGTCAGATTATCTAAAACTACAATCAGTCAAAAAAAAAGACTTACATTTTTGTGCATGTATGCACTCTATTAATTAAAAGTCTCTTTCATTCTTTTCATTCGATTCTTATCCTGATCACTGCTACTTCACCTCAGTGTGTGTACAGTTTAGCCACAGTATCTTACAGATCCTTTATTGAAGGACAGTTGCACACATGTCAGTATGTCTTGTGTTTTCAGCAGTGCTGTGATAGAGGTTTACTGGGTTTATTCTTATACCAAGAGAGTACCACAATATAATGACTTTGTTATGCAGTATTGATAACAGGAGGTGCATAGCTTACAACAGACTATTATGCAGTTCTACATAGCATTTATTTTTGAATGGGTGATTAAAAGGGCGGGTCTTTCAATGTCCTTACTAGTGTTTTTATGTGAATGCAAGGTTCATTTGATACTACTGTACTACAGAACCAGAAACTGACAGAGGAGAGGTATTTACATACTGAGTGCATATTGCATATTCATGAATCTCTGTATCATTCGTTCTTCAAAATAAAACAAAAAATAAGAAAATGAAATGGAAATGTGAGGTGGGTGTGTCTGCAGACCTTGAGAGCTGAAGATCTGAACTTCTTAAGATTGTGTCTGACTAATAGTACAGCCTTTGCCAAAATCACTACCAGCCTTTAAACTTAAGTTTTGGTGGAAAAAGGCGGCCTCACCCATACCTCAGGAGACAGCAGAGGAGATGACTGAACAGCTGAGGCATAACTCTGCACCGAGAAAACTACCTGGAGGCAACTACTGTTAACCGTGCTGAGTGGCTTCAAAAAAACACAGGCAAATCAATTGTTGAAGCTCTTGATGAGTTCCCCCGACTCTTGTGTCCAGGCATGATATGTACCTCAGTACCTCTCTAATCTTTCAGTCAGTCTTGCCATTTGTATTGGTCAGACTGAGGCAGTTGTGACCAAACTCACACTCACATTCATATCCTCTCTCATTTGATCATCTTCTCTCTTGCTGTCTCTCTCTCACACGCACACATATATCTTATTAGTTTTCATGATATATGATGTAATTAATTATTACATTAAAAGGTATAAACTGTAACATCAACATAACCTTTAGATTTGTATATTGGAGTTGTGCATTTCTCGAGTCATAAGATACCCATCAGATAAACTTTTATTTATGTAAAACAATTTTCTTCTTTACAGGCTCCAAGGATAACATTGCCCTGCGGGTTTTGCCAAGCCTGATCTCACCTGCAGTTTTCAAGATAGGCTGAAAAACCGTAAAGACCACAATATGTGACGCCATGAAGGCCCTCATCCATCTTAAGCCTGTGAGTATTTCTATACTCACACAGCCCCTTAGGTCTAGTGATGTAGGCCTTGTAATTGTAAAATGTGTGTAACCAGGTGGTAATTACTAATACTAATTTACAGATAAAAAAAGTCCACCTCAATGAAAGTTTACGCTCTACTGCATCTGGTTAGGAATGTTTATTTTGGACAGCAGGTGGCATAGTTTTACAGTCTAGTAGCGGTGCTGAGTGGTCAGGAAATGCTGGGAAAAAGAAAGGAAGTAACAGTAATGCGTTACTTTTCCACTGGAAATGACCGCTGATTGTGAGGGTAAATATTCTATGTTATTTTATTATTTTTTGTTCGATTCTATAAAATAATGGTGTAAAGATGTTTTATGCACTTACCAGAGGCCATATTTTGTGTGACTGGTAGATGTGCAGATGCTTGTGAGTTAAACCCTCGTGTGTCCTTAGCAGCATTCGCCATCCCAGAGCTTGGTAGGAAACTGATTATTCCTGTTTATTTTGCTATTTTATTTTGGAGGAATGTTATTTTCTGTGTTAATGGAAATGGTTGCTAAGTCAGATATATGGAAAACATGCAGTGCTGTATGTTGAATGTGTTTATAGAAGAGCCACTGCCGTGTTCAGGTGTCCGAATATGTGTTGGTAGAACATTTTCAACACCTTCACAGGAGAAAGAGCTGAGTGAATATTGGGCTTCTTTTTCCTATTCACCATTTGTTAATTTTCAGCTATTTTAATTTTCCATCCCAGTTTTTCTTCACAATTTATGAAAATTGACATATTCATAGGTGCATGGAAACTTTCATATCATATCCTGTCCAGCAGTCCTGACTTCTTAGCTGCTAAATGCTCCACCACTCTTACCAGCTAGATGCTAACTATGAATGTCTGGTGCTAAGCAGTTACTGTAGATTGTGTTTTTAGAGCTATTGAAAACAGCTACCAACTGCAAGTGAAAATGACACTATAACAGCAGTGAGATTGAACCAAAACAGTAAAGTTGCGGGCTTGCTGGTTGAAGGATGAAGGATTTGGTTCATTTAATTTAAGGGTTATACTCATTAATCCAACTATAACACAACTAACTCAGTTGAGAGAGAGAAACAAAAGAAGAAAAGTATTTCTTCCCCTCATCACTTCATTATTTGTTACATGCCGGAATTGTTTGGGCTATTCAGTGACACTCATATCGAAATGCACTTAATGGTTCCATAACAGTTTTTTTATTTTATTTTTTTACAACTGGTTCATAAAAATGCATGATGAATATGTGTTCATACTGAATGTGACCCAGTCCTAGTTCCTAGTCCCCTGCCAGTACAAGCCACCAGTACTTGAGCTCTGGCATTCACAACAGTGTCTCTGGCTCATAAGAGCTTCCTCCATTAGTAGCCTGACACAGCTTAGTCCACTTGTGTGAATGATGCTGATAAGCAATTAGCAGCAATGCAGAGGAAGGCACCTATTTGTATCACTGACCTTCTTATACTCAACACACACACATACAAACTGAAAACAGGCAGGCTTCTGTTAAGCAGAGAAGAAATCTTAAAGTGGAAAGGAAATGAAATCACTGATAAAACAGATAAAGAGGCAGTGATGCAAAGCAGATGATAGGAAAAGGGAACATGTGAACTGATATTAAGAAAGTTGAATGACCAAGTGACTATGTAAAAAAAGATTGAGGAATATAATATCCTACAGAATATCATATTGCACACTTTAAATTCGTCTAAACTGTAATCCTGGTTTTGAGTAGAGTAAAGTTAATCTACAACACTGAATGTCCCTTTTTTAACTGTGTTTTTAACCTTGTCTGACCTCTAGCATGCTTATTATCTTATTATTTAAGGAAAATGTTTTTGGTTGCTTTCCTTGGCTGGTGTTTCATTTCACTTCATTTCTCCTACCTATCTTTCTACGTGGATATCAGGGTAGAGGTGAAAACTCTGGAAAAAAACCATTAAGTTGAAATGTGTCACTGCACAGTCAGGCAGGGATTGTGAGCTGATGGTGAGGGAGGGAGGGTGTGTAGCAGAGGGTGATGACTCATACCGAATGATTACATGCCGTTGCTATGTAATGATGGAGAGCATGTAATGGTGTGTGTGTGTGTGTGTGTGTGTGTGTGTGTGTGTGTGTGTGTGTGTGTGTGTGTGTGTGTGTGTGTGTGTGTGTGTGTGTGTNAAGGGACTACAGTCTCGTTAATTAGTGGTGGTTTGTCCAACAAGGAACAACAACTGTATCTCCAGTTGGGAAAAATTTATTTTTGGGGTGTCAGTAGTTAAGGTTAGGGTTAGGTTAAGTCTCCAGGAAGTTGTTAGTCTATGCAGTGTCCCCAGAATGACCACAATGTGCTTGTGTGTGTGAATTCTTACAGCTATCATTGTGAGAACTAATTTGAGTGTCTACCTATGAAGTGAGGACATTTTAGGAAAGTGAGGACATTTTGGCTGGTTCTCACACCTTCAAAGAACTATTTGGGGCTTAAGACTTGGTTTAAGGGTAAAGGTTAGAATTAGGTGTAGGGTGAAGGTTGGGGTTAAGCAGTTGATTGTGATGGTTAGGGGCTAGGGAACGCATTATGTCAATGGAGATCCTCACTTCGGATGCTGTACAAAGTTGTGTGTGTGTGTGTGTGTGTGTGTGTGTGTGTGTGTGTGTGTGTGTGTGTGTGTGTGTGTGTGTGTGTGTGTGTGTGTGTGTGTGTGTGTGTAAAAGGGCAAGAGAATCCAGCCAATACCAATACAAACACACAAAGACCTGAGCCCCCCTTAATAAGACAAGAGCTCCCCTGAAAACACGATACGTGAAATTTTGGGGGGGTCTCAAAAATATTGACAAAATTATGTCTTTTCCTATGCCTTTCCTTTTTGTTTTGTTTTTTCGTATTGTCATGATCAGTGATAGCACATTTTGTGGCAGGTACTCTCTCTCTCTGTATCTCAGCGCTTTTTTAGGCTATATGTAGAATTGGACTGTATTATAAATAGCTAGATTTTCATTATTATTTCAATTTATAACTACAAATAACTAACTTATGGTAAGTCATTCCTCTGACAGTTCGATGTCGCGCATGTATTCAGACTTGGTTCCTTGTAGCCAGACTGGCATGTCTTTGTTCTGATTCAGATTTGATGCGTGTGTTGGATGTGCTTGTGCTGACATAAGACAAATAGGCGTACAGGCTTGTAATGATGGACGTGTTTTGAGTAAGTGCAGCATGCATCTATCAATAGGTAATAGACATGGGGAAGTTTTCACACCATACATTTTCATCAATTACTCCTTCCACAAATAGATAATTGGATAAGAGGCGAAACGTCTTCAAGACAAATACAAGCCCAGTTGAATTTGATTCAACTCTTACCTGAAATAAGAAGACCTGGACGAATGAGAACATTCACAGAATCCTTCCACAAAGTTATCTCACCATTACTAGATCTCCTAGCTCTCGTCCAAAGTCGTCTCAGAGGAATTGGTGCATGCAAATCCAGTGATGAAGAAATACAGCTCCTTCTCTGTTGAGTGATATTATCTGAACATATCCTGTACATTTCATGGAAAGACTCTCTGATCTGAGCAGAGTTTTGTGTTTTGTCTGCATATCAGTTGTGTTTTTTGTGTTTTGTCTGCATATCAGGGTCACATGACACACCACTCCGGGATAAGAACATGGATATGTGAAGTCAAGGCTCGTAATTATTTGCTGATAGCTTTCCCTTAGAAAAAATGTCTCATTCCGATTCAGAGGCGGAACAATCAGCCATCCAACTGTACGTCTTTGAGCCTGTTTATTTGGAGGAGGAAATGATCATCAGATCGGATGTGAAAAAACGCGGAATTTGAAATGGATTAAATTATCTTTTGAAAACAAATTTTAAAATTAACACAGTGGGCAAAAATTAAGGAAACGTGTAACTACAGAATAATTTTAAAATATGTCCGGTGTTAATACATGAACTTTGATGGAGTGCCTTATTCTTGAAAAAATTTAAATCTAAATCCTCACACGCTGCAGTTGGGGGTGTGGATGGTATAAAATTAACTAATCATAGGTGACTTGATATATGAGGCAAACACTGATTATGAGTGGAGATGCCCTCTAAAGCCTGGGTTGAAATTAAATGAGCTGGGTTGAATTTTGAAATGAACTCATGGAGCTTCTGCTGCCTTATCATTAAGTCAAAAATGTAAATATGAAATTGTAGGGTTATTTTACATGAGGACTGTGGAAGAGATATTTTATTTTCTGCAAATGCATCATTTTTTTCACTCCTCAGTTTTCACTGGCTCATGTTAGCTTATCAAAAATACACAAAGATTGACTGACTAATTTGTATGTGTTTGCCTCTCAGTGTGTTGTGTCCTGTTTCAGCCCCACTTGTACAGAAAGCCCATGGGACCCAGTAAGTTCGGAGGTTAAGTCAAAGCTTGTGGGAACTAATCTTTACTAATGCATTCTCTTCCTCTTAGATCACCACGCAGCTTATAACGGGGTCATTTCTAGTGTCCTCAACTTACATCTGCTGTTTATGAGGAATGCAGACAGTTTACAGTTGCCCTGAATGATGATACTCATGTTAACAGGAAACAAAAATTGGTATGTGTCAACACATTTTTTAAAGCATATAACAGAAATATAGTATACACAAAAAATGAAACAAAAGAATAGTTAGTCCAAATCATTAGTCACAATAAAATCATACATTTTTACAAAAAATGAGCAGATTTTGAATTTAAAATCTAATTTAAATATTGTTGATATTCATTATCTTTAATTTGTTTGTTGCTTTATTTCACTACCCTCCTTCTCTTTCCTGTTGTACAGAATCTATGTAAACTTGTGTACCCGTGAATGTAAACCTGTGATGATGTGGTGATATGACAAACTTTGGATTCAATGGAAATGACAAGTTAAAGTTGCCACCAAGTCATTTTGGGTTTATCAGGAGGGCTGATAAAGCTGTCTTTATTACCCCAAAAGATGTGATTTTAACTCATACCCACCTTGTATTACTGAGAGATTCAAGTCATTTTAATTTACAGGATCATTTATCTACTGAATGGCCTCATCAAGAATCTACGAGTCAGAGCACTTAATTTTCCTGTGCTTCCCTTGTTCTCTATCCTTTGATTTATACTTAGTGATCTCATATTGATGTACAGTTTGTTCTATGAACTGTGAATGAAACTGCATCTTATGTTTTACAGCAAAATTATGTCTAGCACACTGATAAGGTTTAACAGAGACTGAGTGGCTAAGTAAGTACAAACAAAAAATTTCAACCCCATCCTTAATGACACATTTAATCACTGTTTGGTTTATTGAAACCAAATCTATTTAAGACTTACACATGTATATTTAATTGAGATACTGTATTTTTTTTCACTTTGACATTCATTCAACTCAAAATAGTTGAGTTTCATTTCAATTGGGACTGCACTGAAAAATTCATGTTTGGTCTTATCTGTTGCTCTAAAATGATGGGTTATTTTTCTCAATGTGAACTTGATGAAAAATGAGTTGGACCAACTCATTAAATCACATAACATGGAGGTACTTAGCTGGAGTTGAAACAGTATGAAATTACAGGATGGAAATCCTGCCCAAAATTTATTTGAGTTGATCCAAGAGTTGATCCTCTCTGTCTTTTGGTTGTTCTTTTCTAAATGAATGTTTCTTAGCGTCTGTGATATAATCAGACCTTCCAGGAATTTACGATGTTGTGATCACAACTATTAATGCAAATTCAGCAAATCTCTGCTAATTTTGTGTGATCTGCAACTTTAACAAATCACTGCAACTTGTCTGCAACTTTGATCAATTATTGTCACTACCCACAAGAGAACTACTTCAAGGTGATGTTTATTCGTGATTTGTTATTATTAGTGATGTGACAATGACAAACTCGCTTCCTTATGCATTGTTGTGAGAATATTGATCAGTTCATCACAGACTGACAGGAGTGCTGTTTGCATCCCGACTCCCGCTCTCTCTCTCCCTCTGTGCCTGTGCATGTTACTCTTAATAATGAAATGTGGCTACAAGACAACTGTCAGAGCAGTTAAACACGCAATAATACAGTCTTATGACACACCGTTGTGTTCAGAAGTCACCTGATCTGTTACATCAAGTAATCAAAGTAACAGAGGAAAGACATGCCATAAGACAATAAACACACTAATCCAGATATTCTAATACTCTGTCTCATGATGCCGTCAGGAGTATGAGAAATAGAAAAATTAAAAATAGAATAAAATGAACATGTGCACTCGCAGAAAAAGAAATCCAGAGAGGAAAACCTTAGTCAGCACAGGTCAAATGCAAAGAAAAATATATAGATACCATTGAAGCAACAGGATGATGTAGACTTCCAACTGAGTAAAATCAATTTCTTGGCTGCAACCATGCCTGTCTTGAGAGCCTGTTTACAATGGCCAGGGAGGTTCACTGCCTTTTCAGAGGAGCTAAAGATTGACAGGTTACAGTCCGGTTGAATATCCACTCTATATTGAACCAATTAAATATGTCACAGTTCTTGGACTGCCACATCTGTCAGTCCAAGAACACCCCATCTGTCAACCCTGGCTTGAACAAATGATTGCCTGTTATCAGTGCATTTATCGAAACATTTGGTAATCTAAGAAATTTTCATATTTGATTCAGTATTTTAACTGAATTACTAAGGACGAAATTATAGTCAAACAAGTTGTTAGACTGTTGTGCATTTGAGAAAAGCAGCATGAGGTTTTTGACACAGACATGGATTCAAGCTTTAGCCAGAGCGGAGCGAACAGTCATCACAAGGAGGAACCCACTGCCAGAAAATGAGAGCCCTACATTTTCAGCCCAGTAATAACGCCTAAACACAGGTAGACCAAGACCCCCACTTTTTACATTCTTCTCTAAATGGGCTTTAGAAATAACAGTGGTTTGATTTTAAATTTTTTTTTATAATAATAGACACACTGCCCTGGCCTGGAAAAAAATCTGTCAGAAGATTTTATTTTTCTTTAATCCTGGTTGAATTGTACTATTCTACTATTTAACATATTAAGTTAATCTTAATTGCGTCACGTTAAGTGAATTATTATAATAAGTATAATTATAAACAGTGAAAATCGCAACTATCTTGTGCACTGATGCTGCAATTTCATTGCAACAAATACCTAAAAATACCGAAACTTTCATCGCAACTTTTTTGAAAAGCTGTGAAATCCTGGAGGGACTGTATAATGCACTGTAGGTTAAGTGTGGAAGAAATGTCAATCCATACCTGAAGAATTTTCTTCAATGCAATGTTATTTTCAAACCAAATGTTCGATCCAAAATTAGCTCTTGCTACAAAAATATTAAGCAAAACCAAAACTGTATCATAGCAACTTTATCAGAAATGCATTCCTTTTTGTCCCACTCTTTAAAATCCCTGTTGTCTTTTTGTCAGAAAGCTTTACTTTCATCATTAAAAATCTTTATCTCACACTAAATCTTTTGATTAATTTCTGAAAGAACATGTTTTTCTCTTCAACATTAACAAACTACTGCACCAGAAAACCTGTCATTTTCATATTATAATCTTTTTAACTTTGAACAAATACTTGTGCTTATTGTTACTAGTACACTATTAGCATTAACACATTTCTTCAAAGATGATTAAAGTACCAATTCATCAATACATAGGTTGTAAGGTTTAGACTAATTTAAATGCATGACTGCTTTTGCAATCAGCCTCTAATTTACAGCAGGGTTTGTTGATATCTGGTAATGAGCAGTAGTGAATGCAAAACATGATTTTTCAATTGCAGCAAAAATTATTAATTCATGATGTCAACCACAAGTGGAAAGCAAAAACAGGATATCAAAAAGCTTTCAAATAAGCTCTGCCTTGGGAATAACAACTGGACTGTGGCTATAACTAATAAAAACTCATTTGTGCAGTCCTAAAAATAATGTTAGTCAAAGAATCATTGAAACTCCACCAGACTGAGGGCACTGTTTTTAGACGTCACCTGTCTGGAATGAATAAAAATGATTGGACTGTTTGTTGCAGTGAGCACAAAATCTATTTTAAGCACAAAATCTCTCGCAGTTAAAAAACAGAATGGAAGGGGGATTAGTAAGGCTGCCAAAAGGTCATAAGCCAAGAAAAGCGATTACTGCGCCAATACCAATTGATAACAAGCATTTGATTGAGCTAATATATGGGATGTAACTGCCAAATTGTTAGCCAATATATGTAGAGTTGTATAACTGTGTCTCAGTCCATGTGTGCATAATCAGATTTGTATGAAATAAATGTGTGCTAAGAAGAACATGCCTGTATTTCCATCCAATTTACAGATTCTCTACACATTCACAAATCTCTATATATTTGTAAATCTGAATACAGATTTGGAGTTGTTTATTTATTACACATTTGCAAATCTGTTTAGCCACACATACATTCTGAGTACACATTTGCAGATTCCCGTATATGACAAATGGCAGTACACATTTAGAGATTATTTTACACATTTACAAACAAATTTACAATTACACAACTCTCTGATTGCACTGATATGATTTTCACACTTTTTCTAAAGACTTTAATCAATGAAAATTATAAGAAAATTATTGAATAAGAAGCACAATGAGTGTCTTCATTTGCTTTGAAGGTGCATTTTGCATTTGATATTCAAGTGTTTATCTCTTTTTCTACCTCACACATAGTACAAATATAGTACTCTGATTCTACAGTAACTCAACATCAACATACCCATTAGGGGTGGAAATTGCCAGAGACATCATGATACAATATTATCACAATATTTAAGTCACAATACCATATTGGAGAGATTGCATTGATTATTAATTCATTTCTTTTTGTCTGAAGAACAAACTGGCTTGAGCTTCAAATGGAAATATCTGAAAATTATTTATTTTCAAATTGAATTGAATTGGATACTCACTCGAATAATTGAATAATCAATTTTGATCAATTCAGACACAAGCAAAAGGAAAGGAGAAGAGGGACACTCAGAGAGGAATGTGCTTCCCTCTCTAACCAGGTGGATAGTCTGTTTCTGAACAGAAAAACAAACTTGTCAATTTTCTCTCGTGGCTAGGGGGCAAGAAGGCTAGTGATATTTAGTCCTGTTCAATGTTTCCTTGACATCTTTTAACCTTTAAGTTAGAGGTCATTGGGTCTTTGCTACACAGGTCGACTGTTAGACCAAAAAAAATGTTTCTTTCTCTTCATGGGCTCAGGATCCCACAATGTTCTTATTGTCTATTTCTATTATTTTCTACAGTGAAGATATCAAAAGTATGGAATTATGTGGGGGGAAAAAACAAAGGTAGACAAAAAGTGTTAAAGCAAAATCTTTCTAATTTTAAAATCCTTAAAGTAGTGGACTTTAGTAGGCAGCTTTGTGGACTCTTGGCATTCTCTCAGCCACCTTCATAAATTACTTACTGCTTTTACACAACAGCCTTGAGGGAGTTTTCCATATACACTGAACATTTTTTTTCTGCTTTTCCTTCACTATACCATGCAACCCATCCCCAAACATCTTGGGGTTAGTTGGGGTTAGGTCAGGTTATTGTGGAGAAGAGGTCATCTAATGCAAGCACTCATCACTCTCTGTCTTTGTCAAATAGTCCTAACAGAGCCTGGGGTTATGCTTTGGGTCACTGTTTTAAGAAATGGCCTAATTAACCACAAACCAGATGGAAAGGCATGTCAGTGCAGGTAGCCATGCTGGTTAAATGTGCTTTAAATTCTGAATAAATCTCCAATGTCATCAGTAAAGCACTCCCACTCCCATGCTTCACTGTAGGAACCGTTCATGCAGATATGGTCTGTTCACCTTCTCTGCACCTCACAAAGAAACAGTGGTTGGAACCAAAAACTTTGACCACTGAAGAAACTTCAGTCATTGGTGGTGATGACTCCCAGAACATGTGATGCGGTACACATTTAAAGGCAGCATCCAGAAATGCCACAACAAATGTATTTTTACCGTAAATCCAGCCGCAAACTGGCATTTCTCTTTTCCTTACTGAGCATACAGCACAACATGGAAATATCTGTTTTTTTTTATTTTTTTCTTGCTTGGTTTGAAGAGATAAAAAGTGCAATCACAATACTGAAGGGTGGAGTTATATAACCTTGTGGGAGGGACCAGTCAAAAGTGGTTGTCTATGTAATGAGGCAGGTCAGGTGGAAACTTATGATTTAATAACCATGAAGGGTTGATTCACACAAATTCATCTGCTACTTGAACTTTGGGAAGCATTGATGAGGTGTTATTAACTGTCTATTTCTGAGGCTGGTAATAATAAATGAACTAATCCTCTGTAGCAAAAGTAACTGTCTTCCTTTTTCGAAGTGGTCCCAGTAAAAGCCAGTTTCATCAAAGTATCCAATGGCTTTTGTGACTGCACTTGAAGAAATGTGTGCCAAAATAATGACACCGGTGGACCAAAATATATTGGGTTTGAAACAGGTATATTTGGTGATTAGCTAAATTCTTAATTATCGGAAATAATTATGAAATTAAAGATTATTAAATTTAGTCAATAATGCAGGGCACCATGCAGGAAACTGGGACCAATAACCAAACTATAATATTGCCTCGTGAACAGATATCAATTAGAGTAGCTAATATCAGCACTAGTAAATGAACAATGAAGGTGTGAGATCCACGCACTGACTAACTACTTTAGTTACTTTGAAAATAATTCAGTGACTGCGATTTGATTTTCTTACTTCATATCAAAACTGCCTTAAAAATGTCTAAAGTCCTAAATTTAGCTTGATCAAATCTGCTGAAAGATTGTAAAAAGACACTCAAATTGACCAAAATGGACATCAAACTTCAGAAAAAAGACACAAAAATTAGTGATGTAAAGCTAAAAAGTACTAGGAAATGATTTCAAGAATAGAATGGGAAGCTGGTACAGTATGTGAGGCACAAGGGTTACTTTATGTTAAAACACAATGACCAAAATGCAAAATNTATTTCAAGAATAGAATGGGAAGCTGGTACAGTATGTGAGGGTTACTTTATGTTAAAACACAATGACCAAAATGCAAAATTAAAGAGATGTGATAAAGAATCATTAAATCTTGAATCTCATATTTACTTTTTCTTTATTTGCTTTGTGTTTTTCGTCTGTCTTAGATGCTGTATGTTGAATACTGGAAGACTATGAATTTACAAACATCTGCAAATCTAAATATGAAATCAGAATTTTAAGATTTAAGAATGAGAAGTGGGTATCTTTTTAATTCTGTTTTTTGCTGATTCTGTGTAATATAAACTGAATGAATTTACAAACTGACACATGACATCATCATATATCATATATACATATGACCTCAAGAAGAGATGGTATGAATTATTAAGATGTTACTGTATTGTGTTTAAAAGGTTATTTGAATGTGCTTGTGCACTGTATCTCAGGGAAGTTTGGAAACAATAATGTCGTTCATATTCTCCGTGGGTTTGTGTTATTTCAGGTTCAGTGAAAAGCTTACAGCAGATCTATTGTATTTTCAATCAAAAACAGTTTTCCCCTTCAGAGTTCTGGCCATCTTGTCCACAAAATGTGATTTATGGCTTTATAACTTTCCCCTATTATGTCTGCACCACCCAGAGGACCATTCATCATTCCAACTCTTTTGAACATTTCATTACCCTTACATCACAGTGTTACCTGCATATCATATAGATGTTTTTGAATAAATATAATATTTCGTTTGTGTTCACATCTTCTGCAAAGTTTATAAACAAAGTTTGGTAACAAGGTTCAGGCCTTGAACACATTCTATTACATTTTAAGCACTCATTAGCACACAACTGAACTAGTTCATTTTTGGATCTGTGAACTTAGTTCAAAATTTTGAATTATGAACCATGACATCACAAAAATAATAAACAAGTATTTTCTGATTATATGATTTGGTTTCATGGAGGCAACTACTTGTTTAAGGTAAGTGAAAACTCACTTCAACAGCGCTGACTCTTTCACAAAGCACACAAACATTGTGTATTTTATACGGTTACATGTTTTGTTTTTGTTTCTTCATCTCTGTATTTTATTACATAAGTTATACATACACACATATTATTGTACTGCTTTTATGCTTTGATGAGGCAAAGACAGTTTTTCTCATGGAGGTCTATGTATTTAGTTTATATTTACTAACCCTGTGGTAGGATATTTATGCCTGGATTATGTATCTGGACACTTTTTTCATTCTATTTCTGTAAAAAAAAAAAAAAAAAAAAAACCTTTCCTTAACCTTGACAAAGTGCTGCAATTGTATAAATGTACTATACATATACATTCTTACTATATGCCTTTTTTAAGTGTTTTTAACTAAATGACTAAATGACCAGTGCTGTTGTTTTTCGTTTGAGGATGATCGCCAACTGTGCAAAACAAAATGATTTTTGCTCTATGAGCCTCATGATGCCAACAAACAGCTAAATATATACAGTTGCATGTGCTTAATCCAAAATCAGAGCTTATACTATTCATCAACATGATATATTGTATTTGCATGCAAAGACAGATTCCACCTTGAATTAAACAGTAAATGTTTGATTTTACAGACCACTTTAGTTCTCAAACAAAGAAGAACTATTTCTTCACAATGTTACTGCCAAAAGCTCTGTTTCAGCAATTAACTGTAACAGGTGAAAACACAGCAAACTCCACCAGACCATCATAAAAGGGCACCACGTGCACTCAGAACTTTCTTCTCTGCTTTCCAACAGTGAAGGCAAATTTCTCCTCTTCACCTTTCCTTTCTTCATTTCTCCTCTGTCCCCTCAAAGGGCGTCCATTAGTTTTAATTACTGTGTCTGTGTCAAATGGCAAATCAATACTAAATGGCCACTTGGATCACAGGTAACTCTCTTCATCTTTGTGCTGCTTTCACCTCCCTATTTTTTATGGGCATTAATTAGTGTATGCTATCATTACAGCCTGTATTACATAATGAGGAACAGTGCAGACATGTAATGATTTATAACAGAAAAACACTGGCTGGTTTACGTTGTCAATGAGCAAAAAGTATTTGTACTGATTTCCAGTCAAGTGTATGATTGCTCTGTTTATTTAGTAAGGCTTTCATTTAATCTTTTTCACTGTGAAAATTAGACCTTTCTAGGGAGTCAATTAAATACAAAATCTTTCTAAAAACTGAAAGCCTAAATGGACTTCATCTTTGGTTTTTGTGTTACTTGGAGTTAGATTAGCAAGGAGAGGGGATGTAAGCTACACAGCTACATCGATGAAAGATGTAGTCCATACATCAATGGCATCAATCTGTTCTTTGAATTATCCTGATTACATGCTTCCTCAATGTTTTAAGCACAAATTACATTCTAGTCACCTCAATTGTGTTAGGTTGGCATCAGAAGGCTTCGAGTGAAAAAATCTGTTATTACTTAGGTGGACTTACTATTTTTCTGCCATATCTAGGTTTTTGTCCTTATACCTAAAGGTTTTCATCTTACATTTTATATCATCACTGTCTTTGATAACTTTCTCTATAGCAAATCTCTCAGGCTTTTGACCCAAAGTGAGTTTCAAACTGTAGCTGAAGCATGAACCATGCTGAGAAAGAGATGAGAAAGAGAAAGTGCAGCAGTAAATGGGCCGGAAATCAGATGCAAGAAGTGGCACAGAGAGTCTAGCATATTGCATGCTGGGGTTTCAAGGAGCGTGATGTCAAAGTTGAAACCTCCTATTTTCTCACAGATGTTGCTTAAGAGTATGGAGAAATGGGTCAATTACTGAAAGAAATCTATTTTAATACATTACATTTTATATGTTTGTATCCCAAATTTAATTCTTACTCAAGCATATACCTAACCAAGAAAAAATAAAAAACAGAAACATTAATAGACATTATTGTTAATTTTACATATGGGCATGTAAGAAGCACTTTATACAAAATAAGTTCGACCTGTCATTTGAATAGATCATCTCTGCCTTCCTTCACTGGGGAGAAACAATTGTTTGATTTAAAATTTTATGATTTTTATTGACATACTTTGGCACAGCAGCATTTACATTTTAGAAGGAAGCCCCTCACTCTGACAGCTGCCTCTGTGTCTTTGCAGCTCTCTATCAGAAAGTTACAGTTTACAGTGTAGCATCATATAATATTCTCCTCCAATATCTCTGCGACTGTTACATTACCACCTTCCATCATAGAACACTTTGCTTCAGAACAATGTTTTTAGCATCTAATTTCAGGTCAAATCAGTCCCCTTTATTTCTGCTGCAGTGCAGCTGCTCTGATGACATGTTAGCTGGATTTTGTCTATGTTTATCTTCTGACTTCTGAAAGCACAACTTTAAGCTGTGCTGTATTTTTTTACTCTGTGGGAACTTTGTGTGAATGAAGCCTGTACACAAATTGAGCGGAACATGGATCCTTACTGTATATGGCAATTTTAGGGCTGCGGATTATGCTCATGATCACATCTCATGAATGCGCACCTTCTCGTCAACAGGTGGAATTAATCAGGCTGAAATAATCAACTTAAAACAAGTTAAGACAGTTGAGGAGGCTTGTGGAATCCAACTTGGAACACTCATCCAAGCAAACCTCAAAGAGAAAAATCAGTTTCAGGACTCCACTTTCAGTTTCCCGTGATTTAGACATTAGTATTCTTCCAACTGTGTTCTTCCAAAAGTCATGTTGTAACAGTGTCTGTTACAACATGACTGTGCTTGTGCATAGAATGAGGTCCCAAAAAAATGGTTATCCAAGTTTGGTGTGAAGCAACTTAACTGGAATACACTGATGCCTCAGCCAAATCGAACATCAACTTTGAATAAAACCTTACAATCAAACATCATAGATGTAGCAAAATGTAGATGTAGACGTAGTAAATTCCAGGTTTCAAAATACTGAATCCTTATTGTACAAAACATGGAGCAGATCCATGTTCCGCTCCATATGTATACAAGCTTCAGTTTTAAAATACTGAATCCAACTTCCAATTCTGAAATCAATCTAATTTGGCAGCATAGAACATTAATAGTAGCAATAATAGATGCTAAAAATGTGTCTCTGTCATTACTTTTGTCATAAACTTTTAAATATTGCAAGAATTTGCAGGTGCTCTGATTGAGAGATTTTACTGCAGACCTTTCTCAGTCATTGCATTACTCTCAGTCAGCAGAGAAGGCAAACTCATTGGTCACAGCCTAAAGCAAAGAGTTAGGAATCAACAAATTACTGTATTTTATAACATACTACTGTAATGTGATTACTCTTTTTTTTTTTACTAACTTTTACTTTTTTATTACAACTGTTAATTTGACATGTTGGGGTTTGGGCTGTTTGCTACCACAAAATTGGTGTAGTACCTCCATGTTATGCTATTTAATTGAATTGATCCAATTCATTTTTTTATCATACACACATTGAGAAAAATAACTCATTATTATTGAGTTTCATTTGAATTGGGACTGGATACATAAGCTGAATGCAAAGATTACAACAGCTGAAAATCAAGCAGTTATCATAGATCTGTTTTATTCTAAATATTTGTACTTGTTTAGTGTCTCTTGAAGATTTGTGTTACTTTATTTGCATTTTTGTTTTAGGTTCAGTTTCACACTGCTAATATATAGTATGAGTTTAGTTGAGTTTATTGTCATTCATAAATGTTAAAAAAAAACATAAACAAACAAAATTTGTAACTCAGGTTGGGTAGCGTATAAAATAGATAAATGAAATAATAATAATAATTATAATAACAACAACAAGAAGAATTATATACAGCACATTTGTCCAACACAGACAATTATAATTACTGTGAAATAAAATAAGGAAGAATTTTTTTGTGTTGATGTGTTATTATTTAAAATAAATGAAACTTATTAGGATATATTATGTATCTATATGTGAATGGAATGTGCTGTGTGGTGATTGTAAACTCTGTGTTTTGATATGTTTTTTATGGTGAAACTGAAGACAAATTTCCACTCATGGACAATAAAGTTTTTCTATTCTATTCTATTCTGTATTGATCATTCACATGGAACTCACCAATTTACTGATGGCAGTGATCCATACATTCAACAACATGCTGACTTACAGTTACACTTACAGAAACTTTCTTTAAAAGGCCTAGATAACAGTTTCAGGCAGCAAATCTGAGGCAAGTTATGGCCAGTTCAGACCAAACATGAAAACTGAAGCAATGCAGCTTTATCGTAATGTACACACTGTGCCTCCCATTGCCCATTGACACAAATAAGCTTGCCCAATCTACACCAAAGACATGGAGCCATGAAGCCACACACACTTCCATGAAGCCACACACACTGCCAGTCACTGCAACAAAAGCATTTCACGCTTCTTTCAATGAAGGCAATCTCACTTTATGGAACTGAATGAAATATTGTGACAATTTTTCAGGTGTAGCCAAATTTTAGAACACATCATTTACCTCTGGGCCTCTCAAACAGACTCATACTAATAACTGGGCTCAGCATTAGTTAATAACCTGAACCAAAATTTCAACTGAATACTGGAAACATTGCTCATCTGGTTGTATATTTTATTCCATTACTTATTATCAGGCATCCAAAACCAATTCTTGGCTCATATTAGGTTGCAGATAAGAATAAATGTTGTTATTCTCACACAGTGTAATTAATGATTGGTTTGTCCACATCATTAAAAACATGTTTTCTCACATACCCTTAAGTGGTATCCAGCCATTAAGATAGTTTCAGGGGTATGACATTTTGTTTATGGTACTCAACCCATTGAAAGAAATTTCACTTGGAAAAACTCACAAATATGATTCTTTTTGAAAATCCAAACACTTCACTGTTTCCTTAAAGAGGTTCTTTCTTTAGTTAAATAGTTCAACAGTAAACTCTGCAGATTATACTAACAATATTAATGATGTAATATTGTATTAGTCACAAGCTCACTTTTTTCTTTTTGTTGTGAACAAATTAGAAGAACCTTTGTGTGGATAACTGCGCAACGTGTTGTGTTAACCATACTAAATACAATTCTTTAATCAATCAGATGGTAAAGAATATTTATAATAGTTGCTATATAAGGTTTGGAGTAAGCTGTTTATTTAATAATTAGAAAATACATTGTGTGTGCTAATGATTACCTCCATTTGTTCAAAGCCTGAAAAGCAGCAGAACCAAAATTGACCCTTTCTGCAGTTCACATGAAAATTCATTCGTACAGGCAATTCTGGATAGTGAGACAAAAACAATTGTGTATTTTATCATAACTACAGTAATAAAGTGCAAGGTTCTTGAGGCAGGATATTATCAGACCAGATTATTGGTCCACTGAGAGATCCTTGGCATGAAAAATAAGGAGACTAGGTTACCATACTGGGGAAGTTAGGCCCAAAGAAAGTCCTAAGTGCAGAGAAGATAGTTTGAAAACATTTTTTTCTTGTAATTTTTCATTCTACCAGATACCATTTTAAGTGAGCATTAATTCATCAGTTCATATGTAAACACAGACTGGCTGAGAGGTCCTGGCAAGAGCCAGTATAGGATTTCAAGTATGAGTCTTTTGATTAGTGTTGTGTGAGTAACCATTTAAACGTGAGAAGAATGATGTATACTGCACTATTATTAGAAGCAACGGTAATAATGACATATAGCAGCTATATGATTCCCTCCAACTATTAAAAGCAAAACAGAGTGTGTCCAACACATAACATTTTTGAATTGTACTTATTGTAAATGTTTATTTGTCTCACAGTTTTAAGACAAGGCAAAAAATTGGCACAGACACTGAGACTGAGAGCCTGCTTCACTTTCTGTTTCACTTGATGCTAAAATTACATTTGGGAGCAGAGTCTACTGTAATTCAGGCTAGATCACAGGAGCAGGCTTTATCAATCAATCAGTGACGAAGACTAACATTAGAGGAATGATTATTTTGTTGTCATGTCTTGTCAGACTGTTTTCATACTTAGGTTATGTAATAAGATGTTCTCTGGCTGTTTTTGGAAAGAGGTTGTTTGAGTTCAATTTTGGTCTGTAAAATACTACTTTAGGGCTAAAATATATAGAGTTGAATTCGAAGGGGAATTGTAGACTCTAACTTTTACACCCTTTTTCATTCTATAATGATTTGATGTCCTATTATCCTTAATTCTTTTCAGTCACAGAATTGACAGAACAAACTTATTTATCCTCAGATGGGAGTTTTGCTTTCTATTATCTGTGAAAATCTAGTTCCAGAAGTCACAGCTGTGTAGCTATATATAACACAGGTTGGTTATAACAGATATCTTTTGTGGTCCTCTGCTGTCTGATGGGAGCTGTTGATTCTGAGTAGCACAGTGATTTTTCATTCCCTGCTCATGAAGGCTGTCTTTCCTTGACGGATTGAAAGTTGTTTTTAAAAATGTCAACAGTGGGTTCTTTTCCCTAGAGGGATGGATTATATTATCGTAGCATAAACCTGTCTTTCAATTTACATTCACTGGGAACATTTATTGTCAGTGCAGACAGTTTTGTGACTTTCACACACTATAGGCCAGTGTGGTGAATAGATGTTAATTGTTTTTTAAAAAAAACAACAAACAACTCTTTCATTGCACAGAGTGCTTATAGACAAGCAAAAAGACAGGATAACACAATAAAGTCCAGAGGTATATTTCCATTGTGGAGAGAAGAAAATAAAAGGATAAAATGCATAAACATTTTCATGTATTTAGAATGAAAAATTGCAATAAATAAATAAATAAATGCATGAAAAAACCACAAAAAAGCAAAACATTGTTAAACTTTAGCAGTTGTACAATGGTTATGAGCAAGTCATGAAATAGATGGAATGACATAAGATAATTAGGATTTATTAGGATAAGAAAATTTTATTATAAATATTTATTTGTATCATATTATATTTATATACAAATATTTATTATAAATAAATCGGATATACTACTATACACTATAATAGTAATGTAACACAAACAGAGCAGGAACAAGAGGGTAAACTACCTCACACCACCTCACATAGTGGTCAGGAGAGGATCAAGCCCAGTGGTGTGTGCAAGTGCCTAATGCTGGTGCACCCATTTAAACTTAAAGGCGACGTCATGCCATTTTTGTCCCCTGTATCATTCTTCTGAGGGTCATCCAGTCTAACCCTACTGTGACTACCCGCTGCTTTGGGATAATGATAACACTAACCTATAGGGGCAATAGTTTTAACCGCATTTGAGCCTTTAAACACACTCAGAAAACCATTCCAAGACCTATCGAACATGAGTTGGGACCTTACAAGACACCACTGTGTACGTTGAACTCATATAGTGTAGCAAAACAGTATAAACTTGGTGTTTTCGCATGTAGTCAATAACAACTGTTACTGTTATTGTTGAGCATCTGCACACCCAGTCACTATAGCCGCATAACTATAACAATTTCTATAAATATGTAGTTTTAAAAGTCATTTTTAACTCCAGTGGATAGTGGAGTCCACGTCACAACTATAAAGATGCTGGAGTTTTGTTCTCTATTATAATGTGAAAATCTTTGAGTGTTAAGATTTGTGTCATACTGTATGTCTCAGTGAGTCGGCTCAGTTCGGAGCTGCTATTTACAGGACGTTATAGTTCATAAGTGTGGATGCTCACATGTAAGGTATGTAAGCATATCTTCCACTACATATAGGGCTACATAGAAAATGTGACCAAAATTTTATTTTTAAAGGTCTCACTTGCTTAAAGGGATAATGTGTAAAGGCACGCTAACTGACTGCAGTACCGGTTTATGTCTGAGGCGGCGATAGTGTAACATACCGGTCAAGCCAGCTTCAGTGCAGCCCAGAACAGCTCGCGGTGCCGTTT
Source organism: Rastrelliger brachysoma (assembly GCA_024605115.1). Classification (NCBI taxonomy): domain Eukaryota; kingdom Metazoa; phylum Chordata; class Actinopteri; order Scombriformes; family Scombridae; genus Rastrelliger; species Rastrelliger brachysoma. Next base: position 23,015 of record JANJYP010059810.1, read on the forward strand.
TGGTTCTTCTACCTGACCTACACGTCACTGCAGAACTTGAACAGAACTCTGTGGAGGACGGGGAAGAGCAGGGAGTGAAAGTACAGCATATGTTGTGTGTCTTCTTCTGCTGTTCTGGGCTGCACTGCAGACGTTTTGCCGGTATGTTACTCTATCGCCCCCTCAGACATGAACTGGTACTGCAACACGGACGGGCCGGGGCTAGTCAATGCTATGATATACTCTGGTTAGAAGATGTCAGTGGGATTATTTCTTCACACTCATTTGATATGTAGAGTTGATTTTTGAATGCATTACACTTCTAAATGACACAAATACTACACATTGTCCCTTTAATCATTTGGTCCTATTGGCTGGTGCCTGATACAATATATGGACATTACACACACTCACACACCACTAGCACAGCATTCAGGCTGGAGGCTGTCTCCAGAATGCCTTAAGGGATTTTTTTTTTTTTTCAATTTGGCACGAATATTCATTTGGAGTGAATAATAAACTGATTAGATTTTCATGGTCAAAGGTGACTTTCACTGACAGCTTACAAAACACAGATTTGGCCACAACTCAAGAATTCATACATTTATGACAAAGTTTCACACAAATGTCTAATGGGATAAAATAAGGAAAAGAAGACATTTTATATCTAAAAGGTCAAAGGTCAGCTTCACTGTGACATCATAATGTTCTGCCATTATTCAATGCCATAACTCAGGAACAAATGGGGAGATTGTGATCATATTTCACATTTGGTTGGCTAGTGAAGTGGTGATAGTAAGCTTAGTAGCCCACACTGAATTGTATAGAACAACATCTGTATCTGAAGTGATGCATACTGATAACTACAACTTTTGTTCAGGATCAGTTTTATTAACCAAATATTTGAACACAATACATGGAAAATACATATAAGTTCTTCAAAGTCTTTTTTAGAAATATTATATGGGTGTGGACAGACATAGATGTAAACTGCAACTTGACTGGTTGGTGGAAGCATACAAACATTAATACCCTGTCATTATTTGTTGATAAAATTGTGGGAATGTAATTCTATGAGAAAAAATTCTCGCCAGCCTTCATTAGCCGATTACTTTTTATGTCATATGTCAGGTTTAATACCATCCATATTAAAACTATGTGGGAACATTTGCTGGAAAAACATTTACTAATGAAAGGTGGTTGACGTCCAGGGTAAAATCTCAGTGGAATACTTTATTAAAAGTCTGTCTGTTCTATCAAAAAAGATGTAATCTGATCATCAGTGATAAGGGTGTAGTCTACAAAGAACATCTCTCTTTAACTTACACAAGAAAGATTGCTACTCAGTGCACTGACTATCAAAGCTATTGCTTTTTTATCCTCCTCGTTGCATTCACATAAATAATTTGATCAAACAATCAAGTGCACTATCAGCTGTGTGTCTGAGTGCAGAAGAGTCATCTGAGGGTAATTTCTTTACCTGGCTCTTTCACTTCAGTTGAAAGCTAAATTTATTTCAAGTTCTCCATATTCCAAATTTGTAGTTTGAGCATGCACTCTAGAATAACACATAGGAACATGTTCTACTACGGTGCCTTTATCAGCACTAATCCACAGTTCAACTGTTAAAAACTGTTATACACTGTTATAATCTGACAACACTGGTAAGGTTTAGACACAAAAAAACAATTCTTAAGGGTTAGGGAAAGTTCAGGGTTTGGGTACATTTTTTGTCATAGAAACATCATGACTGTTGTAGTTATGATTTTGTCCTGGTTTGCAATTGGAAACAGCAAGTGAATGGTGGCCTCCTGCTGCTGAATTCAAATTCAACTTTTCTGCCACCTTTGAACATGGAAATTTGTCGCCATATATAGATTATCTGAAGTGTTACTTCTCCAGGTCAATCAACCAGATGCAGAGTCATAAATTCTGTCAATTGTCTTACAGCTGTAATTTTTTTTTATTATTCTTTTATTTGCTTAAAATGCATTATGTAATAGTGAAGAATATAATTAACCTATTGTCTTTCAAAGGTCACTTTGGAAAAATTATTTAAACATATGATGCACTATACTTACAAACCATAGTAACAGACTGTATGTCCATGTGGTTTGGGGTCAGTTTATTTTACTCACAATATGGATAGGCATACAAGGGGAAATTGTAAAACTGTTAATTGTAACTGTAAGTTTATATCTGGATGATTATCTGGAAATAAAAAATAAAAAAATACAATCAGACATACACATTAGCACTGCCAAGCTGCATACACATTTTCTAATTATATCCCAATTTCCCCTCACTTGCAACCATGTACTCTTTGGTGAAGCTCTCCTGCCCCCTTGTGTAGAACGTCTGATTTAAAACTTGTTTATGTTGTAAATGTTGTTTATTGTTCAATCCATCATGCTCTACCTCAAGATGGTCCCCATTCAGGTTATTAATTACTCATTAAAAAAGGACTTCAGTCCAAGATAAGCCATGCACGATGGTTAGGATTTGAATTTTAAGTTTATGTTGCAACAAACAGTCATTCTAAAATCATCAAAATCTAAATTCATTTTACTGTATAATTATTTTACATCCATAGACTGTTCAAGGAGTGTATGAGGTGGCAAATGCAATGCCATGCAACGTTTAACAGTGGAAAAGTTTGTGATTATAGTCTACCACCTAGTGGCAATAGTGTATACCTACACACCAATCCTCATACTTAGTGGAGGACTGGTGGTAGGGAGGTGTATAGGAATGTGTTTCAGTGGGCTTGGTATAGGTTCTTCTCATGATAACAGATTACATTTACATAAAAGAAGACATTTTCATGCTTGTTCAAATAACATTTTCTTTCATATCCATACCTGCTCCCTATTTAGAATATAATGTGACACTTCTGTAGTTAGATAATATTTATACTACTACTGCAAAGAAAGATAATGGCCAGGGAATGTGCATATACAGTACGCCATGTATTTCATGTATTAACATATACCTGATTTCTTAATGTAACAGTTTCTACCTGTACACCAGAGGCTATCAGGCTATTAAATAGAAAGATTTTTTTTTTTTGCTTGAATACAATAGACACAAACTTTAACAAAAGTAACATATCATGAAGTTGTTGTAACTATACCTTAAATAAAGTGTAACCATACCTTAAACAAAAGCGCTGCTTTGCACTTTAGTT
>JANJYP010059821.1:0-12120 GCA_024605115.1 Rastrelliger brachysoma
TTACCTTTTTGCCTATTAGCGTAATTAATAAATGACCTGATGATTATGTGTCTGAATTTCTTGTTCTCTGCATCACTGTTAAAAAATTCTGTCTGAAATCGAACAAAAACACATTAGGGCCAAAGCAAACACTTGAGTATAACTGTTTCATCTTATTGATCTCTCTATAATATTCATCCAAGTATGGTAGTCATTTCAGTTATGAACCAACTCTTAGAACAAATCTCTTAAAAAACAGCTGATCAGCGTTGATGTGAGGTATCCATTTTACTTATGAGCTCACAGTATTTCATTCAAATACTTGAATGAAATGTTTATTCAATACATGCTAACATTTGTAAGCATAATTGGTGAATGTTAGTTGGACAGTACATCATTAAAACAGCAACCAGCACAAGCTATCAAAGAGCAAACCCCCCCACCCCCTCGCCACACACACGCACACACACGCCCACAATGATCTGATGATGACATAGTAATTAACTGACAACCAAGATATTATCTGCTTCCTGTAAAGCCATGTTTCCTATAAGTTGCACAATTTAAGTGACACTAAAGCCAAGCTGGTAAACTGCCTGTTAGAAGCAAAAGCAAACACAGAAACTGTTGACTGGAGTGGAAGAGAGGGGGGGGGGGTAACATGAACATATCTTGGCTAACGCTGCATGTGATTGCAGTAAGAGCTTAGTAAGCTTACAAACAAGTTTACAACCAGTATAAAAACAGAACATGATATAGTGTTACAGTGAAATATGCAAGTCAATATCTGGGTCTGCACTTCGAGGATATGCTTAGAGCTGCAGGACATTAACATGGGGAAACACAGGGGAAAGATTCCTAAAAGATGCATGAGGTTATTGTTCGTGCGCTTGCCACTACTTTAACCTCTGAACTACAGCGAAACTGTCATTCTGATCATGTCTCTACCTTATAGAGCCATACCCTAATTTTGAAGAAGTAAACATGCAGTTGCTTTCAGAGGAAGAGAAAATAATATTAAGGCTCCTCTTGGGAGGGAACGACTCAGCAACTGACCTCGCTAGAGAAACCACATCTGGTCACATGCGCTATCTCAGGACCAAAACATGGTAGATTTCAGAGATCCATAACTGCAGAGTAACATGTCACACCTCACTGCTCATCATCACAGGCAGGAAATTGGTTATGACAACTCAAATCCCACTGCAATGTCACCCATTAAATCACAACGAAAAGTGAGTCAAGAGCACATCATCACAGTTTTAGAGGTACTTCCTCTGTTATGGCATCTACCGGTGAAGCTGCCAGTGTAAGATGCCAACTCATCAGCTGACATGTTATCAACTGCAAACACGCACACACACACTGATACACAGAACAGGAAAAAAAAACAAGCTGAAAAAAACGCTATACCCGTGCACCAGAGAGCAGAGGCTTCTCAAGTTAACCAACTGGTGTTCCTGACACTGCTGAGTGGCTTGGTCCAAATTTCACTCTAAATAAAATGTTTAGACGCCGTGCACACTCTGAAGAGCGTTATCTGGCCCACGCTGTTCTATTTCATTGGCTGATGTATGTACTCCCTCCTTTGGATTAAGGCTAAACAATAGGCCGGGGTCCTGCTCTCTGGTGACCATGGCAACAGGTAAAAGTGGAACAAAAGGCCCTCTGGTTTTAGGCAACGCAGGTGTTCCCTTACCCCATGCCCTGCGCTGAAAATCTGCCTCCTCGCCGTCCAGATGCTCCTGTGGAAACAACGAGAGCAGGCTTGAGATTCTTAGCTTGACAATTATCACCACATAAAAAAGGACACAGCTGAAGTAGAAATAAAAAAAAAAACAAAAAAAAAACAACAAGATCCTTCCTCCATTTTAAAAGGAGATACATACAAGCGTTGTGCTAAAAGGATTACAGCCACTTACCAACAGCCCCTCTTCCTCTGCCCCGTCCCCTTCGGCCTCGCTCTGCACCTCTTCCGGCAACTCCAGCCTTGCCTCCATCCAAGCCGTTCTCCTGACCACGAACTGGAGTTATAAAAAGAGGAAAACGGAATCAGGCTTCAATCCAAATATATGCAAAATAACCATTTAAATTAAAATGGTTATGTATGAAAGCTCAAGTGGCCCTTCACTCAAAATGAAAATGAATGATGAATCACTCGCTGGCTATCATTTTACTGTGGCACACACCATCCACCCTTCAGTAACACAGTTAGTGAGAAGGGTCTACTGGTACGCCTCAAGTGACGAGGATAACAATTCACAAACATGAACTGTAACTTTGTAATTTCAAGTGATGTGTTGTTGAAATAAAAGCAGTTTTTTATAGATAAGGATAATGAAGCAAAAATGTCTTCAATACTGCTCTGATTCAATGTGCTTTTATAATCATAAGAGCGAGCCATTTTCATAAGGCTCATATTTTCCTTCAGTAGTTTTGTGGCACCTCTGAAACCTTTTTCTTAACCTCACGTAACAGACAGTAGTCACACTGTCCCTGGAAGTTTAAGAGCTAGTTTTAATGCAAACCTGTGGCTCGCAAACTACAGATGCATAATAATCTGCTGGTCTGATACTTCCCTCACAGGTTTATGCAGGGGTCACAAGTATGTTTCGATTAGTGACATCAGTCAAAATTAACAGGAAAGGAAATGATCTCATGATGTAAAACTGAAGCTGCTGATTTGAAAAGCAGGTGTACAGTGATGCTAGAAAGTCCCACACAGTCACAATATAAATGCAGTCTCTACAAAATTTTAAAAAATAATCTTAGATAAGGCAACAAATATTCAAAATTTAAATTACAAATACAAAATAAAGCAATAGTAAGAGCTTGGTTTAAAAAAAACAAAACAAAAATTCACTCACACTCTCGTCCCCTGCTGGCGCCACGGCCCTTGCGTGGAGCTCCACCTCGACGACGTGCTACATCTTTCTCTCCTCCTTTCTCCCTGTTCTCTTTTCCTTCCTCACCGGTCTCTGCCTGGCTAGTCTCCTTCTGGCCTGACATGCCTTTCTTCTTGCCCACCATCTCCCAAGAGTCCTTAAGGAATAAAAAAAAAAAACAGACCATGTCGCACCTTTGTTCCTTTAAGTTCAAGTAGTGCTAGACCCACTGACATTGCACCGAGTCAGCAAGAAAAAAAAAAAAACATTCAATGAAGATGCTGAAGGCCAGTTCAACTGCACTTGAAAACTGGTGCCATTAAAAGACTTTTATAAAGCTTTACACACACAAAATATTGTATTTATTCCTTATTCCAAAAAGACAATACTCCTCCATACGACAATGAATATTACTCAAATACTCCTGTTTACATGCAAAGTTTTTAGGGTTTCCCCTCTGCTCCAAAGGGAACGGGAAACGCAGCATCTCCACAGGTAGTGAAGTAAACCAGCAGGGTAAAAAACATCAGTGAGCTGCTGCTTGATATTGATATGACTGATATTATAAATTTATAGTTACAGGCACATTCGCTACCTCAGTTGTCCCGTAATGTTTACTACACTGCTGAGTGTTTGTGGTGCATCACACTGAGTTGTCACTGTCAGTCTGAGGCTGCATGTCAGGATAATAACCAATCACTTCCATCCCTGTAATAGAGAAGGCTCGCTCTGTTTTACCAGCTCTCCACTCTCCTCTCATTCCTCTGTCTGCCTTCCTGCTTCAGCATGTCTTTTTGCCTGTGCAAGGGTGAGTTACACAACCAGCCCATCATGCAACCATATCCGAGCCTTTCAAACTGATGGCTAACTAGATTGTTTACAACACACAGAGCTGACCATACACAGGCAAGAGGTCATGTGTCGCAAAGTGCAGTAAAAACCCAAACTGAGACGCAGATTCTGAATGCACTGTCCAAAGAGCGCTCCTAAACCCTGAAAAATATCAGCGTATTCCACAAGTCTTTACTAGAACATGCTACCTTTTGAATAAGGCCCAGTGTGGAATATCCAAACAGAATATACCGTTTACATGACCCTAATCAAATTTGTATTGTCATAGTTGGAATAATTTTGGAATATCAGTGTGCATGTAAATGTAGTCATCGCGTGGACAAGACATAAAAGAGCCCACTTTAAATAACAATGTAAAAATAAAAGCAAATTCGCCTCCACTCATCCTCACAAACCATATTGAACCAGCTCAATTTGAAGTCTTTCTATTTCTGACAACTCTTCATCAGGTCACATTAATGTTATGAGAAGCATTTCCACACTTCTCTAGTTTCAACTTCCTCTTATGGAAGTTACATTTATATCAAAGCTTGTAAACAATGATGGATCATTTAGGTGCTGCACCTCTGTATTAAAAGGGCAAATCATATAGTGCAACTGGTCATAAATTTGAAAGTTATCCATTGATTACTGCGTTTACCCCTCAGTCATTTAGTTAACAGGGCACAACAGTTTTTTCAGTTGGTTCAAAGGATTCATTTTCACTTCATAGGTCAGTGGAAATATACAAAGGGTATGCAAAAGTGACACTGTGACCAAGAGGAAGTACAGAAAATGTGTTTAGCGTCAACTTATTTATGACCTCTTTTTACCTTCATGTACACTTTACAAAGAAGTTCACACTATGCTCTACTTTCACAGGAGCACTACTCGTACTGCATTCACCGTTAGAACCAGATAACAGTTGTCTAACCCAGTGCAGCACTGATTTCTCCAAAATCTGACCCTCGCGTCGCTAAGCCTTTACACAAAGCCAATACTCACAGTGTCTGGGCTACCCTCCAGCAACACGTTAATGGCTCTGTTGACATCCCCGTTGCAATCGTGCAGTGCGATCATGGACTCGTCCTGGTCCTTGCCTGTGATGTCAATCAGCTGGAAAAGGAAGAGTGGAGTAATGAGACACAGAGGTGACCCCTGGCTAACACTCTTAGCATCATTTAGAAAAAGGCTCTAATGCTGATACATGGATAATGCTTGTTAGAAATTATATTTCAGGGCATAGCAATGTGCAAAGTTAAGTGCTCTTTCTAACGCTGTAAAAATACATATAAGAAAGTTTGATTCTGTAAAATGATCCATTTCAGTAGTGGGTCAGAGTTAAAGAGGAGCAGATGTGCTGCCAGCAGGGATTCAATATCTTGTTAAGGACCCTTCATGGACTCGAACACAACTAAAATGTGTTGAGTACATTTTCTCTATAGACTGTGACACCCTGCTCCATTAAATTCTCTGAAATTATGGCATACTAGTCTGAAAATCAAACCAAACAGTCTTATCAAAGGGTCTTGATGACCTGCTAACAGGGTTAGATAATTTACTAGTGGTTTGTTTTTATTGTAAAGCACTTTGACGTCTGCTCTTGGAGATGCTATCCAAATAAAAATGACATTTAAGTATCTTTTTACTAAATCATTAATGATGGACAAACCAAATATGATTCACTAACAGATTCTTCATAGAAAAGAAAAAAATTAAAGCCACATGGGTAAGGACAAAACTGTTTTCTGGCTTGAGTGAAGACGGGAAAAACAAGTGTAAACTGGTCTTCAACAGACTGAAACTGTGGAGATTAAATTGGTAACAGCAGTCACTAATATTCAAGATAGCACGACACAACTCAAAACAAACAAGGGATGTAATGGTCCCAAAAGATCATGAGTCTTGCCCCTTTTTGATGACTGAGGGAGGAAGTGGGTTTCCCATCATTAGAATAGCTCATAATAAATAATTTAAGTCATATGGAAATCCTAAGAACAATTAGAATAACAGTTTTTTTGAGACCAATGGCTTGGACAGTGCACCAACACTGCAGCCTTGTTATAATTTCTACAATGCTGTGTCACTGTCTTTCAGCCTTTGTTTGCATTTAAAGTATGCAAAACATAATATAAAACTCACATACACACTTAAAGCAACACAACAGATGTGATACTATACTGCATGTGACATTGCTATAACACAGTGTAGTAGAGCTTTACAGTTTTCAAAGGAGCAAGCGAAACTACTCAGGGAAGCCAGGTGAGGAGGAAGTGCTATAAAAGGATGCTGTGTATCTTCTCACCTGTTTGACCTTCTCTTCAAAGTCTGCATCATTGTGGTCTGAAATCATCTGCGCGAGTCGGATCTGCTCTGCGGTAGCCTGTTCGAAGAGGAGTGAAACAACAACTGGATCAGTAATGATCACAAGATTTGTATTCATGTGAAATTACAAAGGATGGACTTGTATTGAGACATCCATAAATCCCAAGGTCCAGTAGATTCTCAAAAATCATTATCAAGTGACACAACTCAGCAAATTATCTGTCTAGACTGTAATCTTAAGACGGTAACATCCTACCAGAAACTGGGTATCCTTACAATTTCAACACAGCACTGCGTCAAATACATACAGCGATATATATGTCACAGACTCTCTCTAGCTGGCTCAATATGCTCAAGCAGAGAAGTAGAAATCATGCACTTAAAAACACAATTTCAAAGACGCATAAAACTTCAAAAAGAAAAATTTCATGGGAAATTCTAGGATCTCATTCCAGCTAGTATGTGATAGTAAGCATGTTGAATTACCTGAAGGGATATGAGATGAGAGAAAAACACGCACACATACACAAACAAAAGCTGTTAATGTGCTGGACTCTTATCAAGTTAGAGCACATCGCTTCCTCAGATTAAAGAAACAGAAGTTAAGCTTTAAACTTACATTCAAACCAGGACAAAAGTTTCCCTTTCATTATTTCTGCACTTCAATATGGGATTATCATAACTATAACTTTTTTGTGACTGTTTGGTCCAATCTGCTGTCACAGGTTACTGGCAGCCTTCACAGTTGGACCAAATCTGCAATCTTGGCACGCTTCAGCTGCTTCACAATTATTACACATTTGTGATGTTATCTCGTCAACTCAGATCAGTGTAGATTAAAACCAATTAAGTCTAATCAAGCCACAAGTCAGGTCTGTCCCTGTGTGTTAAAGTAACAATCTCAGAGAACTGCTTTCACACTCATTGGCGGCACTCACGGCAATAAGCAGTGTTCGCAGGTGTGAGATTCAAATAGTGTCGCCTGTGTGATGACGGTACTTGCAGTTCTAGCAGAGACTGGAAAAAACATAACGCTACTTCACACACAGGTGCGTCAAAGAGTGCGTTTACTGCATTAGCTCCACCTACTCTCTCTGGTGGACCAACCACTGATGGTGATGGAAAAAACATCACTAACTGTGCGCCACTTGTAATTTTTTCCAGGAATGTCACCACTGACACCCAGTACGTTATAGTCATAATAATGCAAATGCAAGAGCTTTCATCAGTGGACCGTAGACTCCGTCGTCATTGCGTTATCGCATTCAGTGATAGATCATGACATAAGAGACATTTGTTTAAATGAAAATCTTTGAGATTACTGTAACAGCGCTGATTATCCTGTAGTGTGTTTTCAGCTTTAGCTTACTTTTACCTATATTAAAAGGTATTTCATAGGGGTTCTGGTGTCAGTTTTAACATTTTATACATCAGTAATACCATGCAGTTCATGAAAACCATACAAATGATATTTCAAAGTATCCAAGTGTTTGTATGTACTACCATTTCAGTAGCTTTGAGTCAAACATGAATCGCCTATATGCATCCCAGCTGCAAATTACAATGCATCTAGGATATATGACAGGTGCTGAAAGTGAGGGTACCTGAGGCCTCTGCTTGTGCTGTGTCTGGCTCTGTGTCTGGCCCTGTGTCTGCTCCCAGCTGCCCCGGGCTCGGTTCCCGCCCATGGACGTCATCATTTACAGTATATACAAATAACAGTATTTACAAAGGAATAACACCTGAGAAGAGAAAGATGAGAGAAGCGTTACAAATAGCTATGACCTACTTATGTCATGTACATGTCTGACATACTTGAATACAACTTCCTTAAACTGTCTGATTGCTTATTGCTTGGTGGAGAGAAGCCAGTAGTGGTATCAAGAAGACACCATCCGCTTTGCTTACACAGACGCCCAAGACAGCCTGGAAAAGGTTCAAAATTATGTTTTTGAGCCACTTTCTAGGTCAATGTCTAAAACCAAAGCCAGCCGCGGGTCTGACCCGGGAAATAAGGGTGCCAAGGTACAGAGGGCTGCTGCACACAAGGCTAATCCGTGTATAACATTAGCTGTCTTATTTACCTCTTTAAAAAACGTGAAACTAACACTTTCCACATTTTACAAAACAACGCTGGTAGTGCTGAATTAGCCTGTATTGTGAATGACAGTATGCGATTACAAAGCCCATGCTAGATAAGATACATTGTAGCAATGAGGAGCACATATAGTGGATACAAGCCTGCAACATCACTGTTTGATAGTAACCTTGCTATCGACAGCGGCTGCTTAATCTTGGATAGGTTACGTAAAGAAAACCCCGTCTGCACCAGCCCACAAACAAGCCTAAAGCCTGGGCCCATCGAAAATATCCTATTCTACTAGCCAGCCACATGGCCAAAAATGCTAGTCCAAATTAGCTAATATGTTAAGGGAAAGTGGCCAGCTTTGGAGCCTCGGTGGGCTTCCGCTTCTCTCGGCTTCACCTCATGGCGACAACGAGGCTAATAGTACCAGCCACCAGCTAACCTGCTAACTAAGTGTCGATTAACAGGCTACACTTCGCTGAGTTGTTAGCTTTAGCCCACTTAGCTTTGTTGCCAACAAGTTAATTAGCTAATCAAGAAACACCGAGTAGTTGAGCTTTAATGTGCGTCCGGTAAACCTAAAAAACGCCCATGTTGTCACTAGCCCCATGCTAACCACAGCTAGCCGTGCTAACTTAATCAGCAGCCGTCGTCCCGCACAGCTAGTTAGCTTAGTTAGCCAAGTGGCAGCTTCATAAACTGCAACATCCACAACCTGTCGGGCCCCGGTGTTATCTGATGGCCCGGCTTTCGACGTGGAAAAGACCGAGGCTACACACAGGCCTACAGGGCCGCTAAAATGAAAATAAATAACAGGCGATACTGACCAGAAACCCCCGGCTCAATATTAAGACACCGCTACACAACCGACCGACAAGTGGTCACGTTGTCGACCTTCCAGTCGGATTTAGGAGACAGGATTTAATTCCTGAACACCGAGTTGATACAACTTAAGTGGAGAAAATATAACGAGCCGACTCGCTCACACGATAAGCGAGAGACTGTGTGAATTTACCTGTTTCTTTTCCACTCTGACACCGCGGAGAGCTGCGTCACGTGGTCCACGGGGCGCTTCGAGGAAACTGGACCTCCAACATGTGATCACTCATAAAGCTTTACATTATATTATATGTTATTAATTAAATTATCAACAGTAGTCTGTGATCACTCGTAAAGCTTTACCTTATATTAAATGATTAAGTATATTATTAGCAGCCGCTGTCATCACTCTTAAAGCTTTACATTATACAATATTATTGTTTATATTAACAACAGAGATTTGACATGACAGTGAAAGTGATGCAAAACACATTCAACTAAAGAAGAAAACAAACCCTGTGCTGAAATCTTATAAATGTACACATGCATTTATAGAATACAGTCTATGGTACAGGCAGTGGTGAATAAAGGTGGCAAGATGAACACTTCAAAATATCTTGAAAATTGTCTTCAAAGCATGCATCAGATCTGTTTAAATGTACATTTTCCATTTTTGTTGGTTTTATATCATTTGAAATGAAATTTGCTCCATTTGTGTTTTTTTTAACCAAAAGTAAGATGGAATGGTCCTGATGTCAAATGGCGTAACCACAAAAGGATAAATAAATATTTTATCCACCTACGTATTTAAGTGTACTTATACAAATAATTACTTCATACAAAAAAATAAAATGGTTCTTGAATCCCCAGACTGGGTTAAATATTTGGGACAATTGTATTCCACAAAAATATATAATTTGTTGAACTGGTTGATGTGGTGTTTTGTTGAGAATTTATGTTTTTAAGCAGGTCCACTTCTTTGGTTAAGTTTCTATGTATCAACACTCACCCCTTAAAAAAGCATCCTATGAACTTTGTCATAATACTGAATCAATATTAAATCGGAAGTGTCTGATGATAAGTGCAAGAGTAATTAACGTTGGTTGAAATGAGTATTTCCAGAAGATTTAACTGCATGTCCTGTGTGTTTATAAATACTTGATGGTACCCACTCACTGATTCATTTACATCTCATTTTTATGCGTTATGTGTTTTTGCAGGAAAAGTGAAGCAATGTAAAACCAACACGCTGTGGGCCTGACTACAAACTGTCCCACAGTGTGAACAAAAAGCAATAAAAAGATCACACAATAGCTACAGGTGGATAATAAAGGTTAACATGTTGGACAAATCATATTTTTTTCATATGTATGGACAGAAACATACCAATTTATGAAAACTAATTAATGCACTAATTAAAGTATTAGTTATGAGCTGCACTGATTAGTCAGTTTTTCATTTTGTCATTGAATTAAATTAATCATCCTCTTCTTTAATAATCAGTAATTTTGAGCTAATTTTAAAAAAAGTGATTACATAATAACTCTCATTATAGATTGTTAAATGTGAATATTTTTTAGTTTGTTTAGTTGACTGTGACTGGGCTTTTAGAGCCATATATTCGTATATTCATTGATCACTAAAACTCAGTTCAACCATGCTGCTATTTTTTTTATCATTTGTGTACTTTCTATTGATACTCTTTTCTTGCTATTCACGTGCTGCTGCAATACATGCATTTTCTCCACTGTGGGATTAAAAATAGAAATATTTTATCTCATTCTGGATTTTACAATGTGTGAAAAGGAAATTATGGCATTATCAAGTTTTTACTAGGCAATTGTTCTTTTTTCTGGGTAATTGTTATTCAAAGGAGATTATTTTTAATATATGTTTTACAAAATGTCTGGATAGGTATCTTTAAACTGGAGCAGGCTCGGGTTTGTTTGACCTTCTTATATAGTTATTACGGTAAATTGACACGCCGCAAACCGACTGTCACTGTCGCACTGCTCTCTGTAGCTAGCCAAACTGCGTATATCATACATAATGTAGTCGAAAACCAAGAGCAGTAACATTACAGTCACTGCTTAGTTTTCATTTCTGGGAGTATTTTCTCAAAGCTACAACGTGTTAAATATATGTTGTTATTTATTTAAATACGGTACAGCTGGTATAACCATGGCAGAATCATCGCCGCTTTCAGGGGTTAATGTTGTCCTGGTTATGGCCTATGGCAGCTTGGTAAGTGAAGCTACAGCTGTTTATTTGCTCCTTTCTCTTGGGATAATTTGATGTTTCTGAAATGGGGGGAAAAGCCTCACGTTTGGGCTTTGTGTGCAGGTGTTTGTGCTGCTGTTCATCTTCGTCAAGAGACAAATCATGCGCTTTGCAATGAGATCCCGCCGCGGACCACATGCACCAATTGGGCACAATGCACCCAAGGTAAATAAAATAATAATCTGCTCTTGTGTGAGCCAGGCCTCCTCTTGTGGTGTCGGAGTGTATCAAAATAAGGAAGTGCTGCTGGGTCTTTGTGGTGGTCACGTACAATCAGGTGCTGTTTGGATTTTTCAGATTTCATCTTGTGAGGGTCTCATTACATTTGCATCCCCGATGAAGACTTGCATTGTTTTAGATAAGATAATATAAGAGATAAGATGTATTTTTTCTGATGCCCCTTGTGAGAAATTAAAAGTGACACAACAGTAAAGTGGAATCAAGTAGCAGCATGATGGTGAAAATGATAAAAAAAATAAAATCCATTACAGTAAAGAATCTGTGTAAATAAATCTGCAATATATACTGTAAATATGCAATATGCAGAAGTAAATAAGANACAAGTAGCAGCATGATGGTGAAAATGATAAAAAAAAATAAAATCCATTACAGTAAAGAATCTGTTTGTGTAAATAAATCTGCAATATATACTGTAAATATGCAATATGCAGAAGTAAATAAGACCTCAATGATAATACATTTATTAGAGAGTAAAATAACTCTGATATCAATATATATCGGCTGATAATCTTATACATAAACACACACTTTTTGCAGTGGTAAACTTTATTGCTAAAAATCACAGCAGTGTACTAAAACAGTAAACCTCAGTGTGAATGAAATAATCAAAAACACATCACGTGCACATATGTGTTAAACTTGAATTAAGAAAATGGATTAAATATAAACATTAAT